>CABFOW010000362.1:195073-205321 GCA_902141385.1 Timema californicum | reverse complement strand
TTATTTGATTTTCACTGTTTGTTTTACGAAAAGAAATGATATAGAAGTATATTATTTAAATTATATTAACGGCCACATGGTTAGTTGTAAGTTTTGGGTAGTCCTCTTTTAAATAACTAGGGCACATATTCACAAATCTTATTCATAACTTTAATAAGATTAGTCTTGTTTTGTGATATCTAGAACCGCAATTATAAAATTGTAAATTAATTTTTTACTAATCCACGTGTTTTTTGAATGTAGGCCAATACGCCGTTTTTGTATTAGAGTACAACCTTGAGATAGTTTATCTTTTAATATCTCCATATAGCCCCAACGTGGCACCCAATTACACGAATATTGATAAATAGTTAGATTTTTCCCTTGTAGGTGATCAATCAACCTGATTGACACGCTACAACACGATGTTTGCTGATCGCGCGAACCTAAAGATAAATAAATGGCGAATCACGTTGCTTCCTAACGCGAACGCGAACTCACAAAACGGATTTGTGAATTACCCGACTGACAATTTTTACGAAATATTACGTGGATATTTACGCAATTGTTGGGTGTCTGGGCCCATAACCTATTAAACACTTAGTTTGAAGTTTGGAACGCACTGTTCTTATTTAGAAGAACGCACACGGTAAAAGTTCGACATGAGTGTTACATGACGCTAACCACACTGGCACAAAGAAGGGCTTTAATGAATGTATTCGTGCACCACACTATTGGGCACTCATACTGTTGGTTATGAGGTTAGGCCTAAACAAGCATAATATTTTAAACAGGTTTTGACAGCTGAGAATCCAGAAAACAAAGAACCATTGCTCTATCTACTCAAGAAGCTGAGTACATGGCCTTAACAGAAGCGGCAAAGGAGGCAATGCATTTGATGCAACTGCTGAACGACATGGGATCTTGTCAACAAGCTATCCAAATCATCAATGACAACATGTCTGCCCAAAACTTTACAAAGACTTCTATAATAAGTTCCCGATCACACCATATAAGTATAAAAGAATACTTTATTCGTGAGAAGGTTCAAAATGGGGACATTGTTGTGACATACAAGCCTTCTGAATTCATGGAAGCAGATATTTTTACAAAGGGCTTGGCAAGCACCAGACACACCATCTTGAGTCAAGCTGTTGGACTACATCCTCGGCTCTAACGAGTGAGGGGGAGTGTTGGGACTTGAGTAATTCCATCCACTCAATAGAGCCTTTTAGTAGATGAGCCTTGACCTGCAAGAAGATGGGCAGTGCCTTCTAAATGTTCTTTAATGTCTTCTTTGACTTTTGTTTTATTATTATCTATGATGTATATATAATCTGTACTATTGTTTACAAGAATGAACAAATACTCATGAACAACTTTGCTTTGTGTTTTAAATATGTACAAGATATGGAAACCATTAATTGATGTCATAATACCTTTTATAACAAAAATACCTCTTTTGCAATATACATAATTGTTAGTTATAGTTGAAGTCATTATGGGAGCTATGAAGATGGGACTAAAATAAAAACATTTATCTTTACTTATTAAAAACAACACAAAATCAGCTAATGTAGGAAGTATTATGAGTAGTTATCATGTTGCCAGTGCATGGTCTGGTTAAGGTTAAAGACTGATGTTACACTAGTCGTAATTTGTTTGTGTTTCAAGACTAAACTTGGGATGGAAACCCCACTCCCCTCATGCCTACACTCATAGCTCAACGTTGTCAGCTTGTCAGAGTTAGAGAAACAGAGAGTCGAGATAACATTGTGTGGCATAACAATAGGCAACACTGAAATGACCTTGGAACAATTTCTTCCTGAGTACGAGTATCGTAATTATTAGTAATACAAGGGGTTGTTGCGTGCGTGCAAGGGGTTGGTGACAAGTGTTTGAAGGGTCAAGATGAGATCAATACAGTCTTGTCAAAAATACAATGAAACCTATTTACAGGAGAAAAATAATAATAAATGGTTTCTTTATATTATTTTTTCACTTGAGTAAATCTTAAACTTTTACCAAGCTTAAATGGAACCCCTTCAGTGGTGGGAGCCCTGTGCACCCCACCCGCTGCACCCCCATAAAGCTGGGCCTGGGAGGTGGAGGTAGGAGGCCGAGAGGATGACCAAGGGACAGATGGCTGAAGAGAGTAAGGAGGAATGTGGAGGCAAGAGGAGGGGACCAGTTCAAGTTAGAGGGAGAGATCATAAAGGTGTTAGTGGTAGGAATGGTGGCAGTTGAGAGGTGTGTCATGTGTGTTTCAAACAGACCCAGCCAGTTGCTGAAAGCTGTTCATGATGATGATAATGTCTCTTAGTGAAATGTATTGTAACTAAATTTGGTTCTTGGAAATGTTTATAGTTTGTATGTTTAATCAATGCTATTAAAATTTATTTAGCTTCTTAAAATTGTTGGGAAAAAAAATCACACTCTACTAAACTATATTTAATGAGCCATAGTAGTCTCAATGATATAGTTATAAATATCGCCACTAGGAAATCTACCTAGTTCACTGGTTACAGCATAGTACCAATCCCAGAAAGTAGAAAGCGCTGTGTATCGTGGAAGCCTTATAGTATTGTCGTAGGCAATCTTTAGTTGTCTCTGGTAAACCCTATGACACTCTACTCAAGACCCTATATAAAAGTTTATCAAACTAAAGCCCGTATCACACGACACTAGCTAGTACTTGAAATCCAGTGTGCTAGCTAGCACTAGCTAGCACGTCATCATCTAGCGTCGTGTGAATCAGAAAAAGTATACTGGTTCTGCCACTTGGTACTGGCTACCATACTAGTTGTGAGGATAGAACATGCGCTATTTTCGTACTAGTTCCGACACTAGTTTGTGTAATTCGACCAATCAATGCCCGCTCAGACTATGTATAGAGTAAATAATAGAAATGGCGCCGACATGGTCTTCGGATGTGATTTTGTTGTTGGCGGAAAATTATTTTAAACATCCTTGTTTATATAATACCAAATTGCCACAATATGACAATATATTTAATATATTTAAAACATGTCATCTAAAAATGACAAACTGTGTTCCAGACCCAATTTTAATCTAAATAAACTTGATAGCATGCCAACCTTGGATTTTTTTTTCTGCAAGTAATATTATTACAGTAATTTAATTAAATAATATTTAGGTATGATAGGTACTATAAATAATTGTCTTGGCACTTAAGTCAAATATAGTATTTGAAAAATGTCTACTTGAAGGCGAGAAACACACCTGGGACCATTATAAAGACGGTAGTATCAAAGTACTATGTTTAAAGTTTATTTTTTTAAATAATAAAACGACATTGAAACTTTATAGGCTGTATGCAAGAACGAAATGAGTAAAAGTGTAAAAGTGAAAGGTGAGTGGTATTGAGCCTTCTGCAAGAACATACCCTCTAAGATAGCTAATTAACACCACTTATACTTTAGAATGCAAATTAATATTTTTTAAATCCACCCAAAAATCACACTTCTCATTCACTCGTCACGTTTACTTATTTCATTATTGCATTCTGCCTTATCCTTTTATTGAAGGAAAGAATCTAATTTTCGTATTCAGGTAAATTACCTTAAATGCTACCTATCAGGATTAAATCAAAAATCCCCTCAGATGCTATGAGCTATATAGTAAGACTGATTAATTCCTTAGTCCCTTCATACATCAATACCTTTTTTAAATAATAATTCATAGCCATTTTTATATGATAAAAATATATTACCATGTGATTTATAATACAGTATTTCAGATTTAAATGATCTTAAATCGATGAGCAAATGATTAATTGTAATTTGTATGTTATCAATTGTTGTGAGTTATTATTTTTATTCACTAGCTATCACATTCGGGATAAAATAATTACTGTCTAACAGTATAAAATGTAAACTTGGATGTTCAAACTTCGCTTCAAAATTTAAATTGTGCGCGCGCAACGACACTAACGTCATTTGGCTTCAATGTCTGATCACTGGAACTAAAGAGTAACCAGACCCGTATATCTTTTACTCTCTCTTTGGTTTAGTTAATATCTGATCAGTGGTTAATACTATAATCCATAGACGAAGCCTACATTGTGTTTTTTTTACTTATCTCAATAAATGAGTGCGCTTTGTTTTTTTGTTTTTTGTTTTAAAGGGGAGAAGCTTTAAGAACGTGTTGTTCTATGAGTAATACAATGACTAATACTTGTAAATATTTTATATAGTTTGGAATCAACTGTGTTTGCGATTTCAAGCCGAAGTTTTATTAATACATCAACATGGTAAGATTCACTTATATAGACCTATTATTTTATTTTATCTTCCCAAATAAAAAATAGCCTACTGCTATACTTATACTCTTTAATTTTGAATGAGTAAGTACTCCTATCTCCTACAAAAACTGACAGGTGCAATATTTGTTTTTAACTAAAGCCTATACCTAACCTATTCTCTCATGTTTTGATATGCCAACCTTTTTAAATTTCCATTAAATTGTATGATACATTTTTAGAGCAGAGTTTAATTTCCACTTTTCATGTTTTCTTGGTTTTTTACATTTTATTTTAACATTTTACAAAAGTAGGCTATATTTGTAATAGGCCTACATTGTATTTCCCATCCCATTGGCTAGCCACTAATTTACAAACCCTTAGTTCAAAATCAGCTGGTGCTTAAATATTTTATAATTTCTGGTTCATTTTGACATTTATCATTTTCTGGTGTTAATCTACTACGGGAATACTATGCAGACTTGGACTGCTACCATACAATTTTGTTTCTTCCTTTCTCTTATGTTTTAAATACCTGCATCTAATAAGGGTCCATATAAAATTTTACAATCAAATCATGATAAGCCCCAAGAAGGTAGGCCTACATAACAATAGGGAGCTTTGTGGCTTTTTTGCACTGATTAATAGGTTATGTATTAATATGCCCATGTGGTCTGTAGGCCTACTTGACATTTGTGTAGGTCTATAAAAAATGTGACTTAAAAAAATGTTATCTTGTTTAGGGGGTCTATATTATGCATTTGTATGAATTGTAATTCTTCCATGTTTATATTGTATTCACATTTAAAGTACAATCAACTGGGAATATTAATGCCAAGTGAATACTTAAGTATGGTCAAAGCAAAGGAAAAAATATTTAGGCTGTCTCTTAAATTATCAAAATAGAAATGTCCAGTTTGATGTCCAAAGAAAAAAAAAGAAGAGTAAATTGTTACTTCAAACCTAAAGCTGAGACATTTTGGTGATTGAATGGTATAAGGCGTCACTCTCACAATGGGCTGGACTACAGATGACAGGTATATCAGGGTTTGAATCTCAGTTGGATTGTTTGTACTGAGAGTGGTTTTTACTAAATGATTTTTCACTCTTTCTACACGCAAATGTGGATAGGCTAAACTTCCTATAAATTCATCTGTCCTCATCCCATACACGTTCGTTTTAGAACATATGTTTATGAACTGAACAAGTACACAATGAAGCACTGTGACAAAAAAGAGAAAGAGCTAAATTATTTTCCTTTGTTTTAAATGTAGTTACCCCCTTGTCTGTAGTAGCCCTTGTTGACGATACAGTAAATAAAGTAGGCCCAGTCTTACTTTTAAAAAAATAAGTTTTTTATTTTATATTTTTATTATTATTATTATTATTATTTAGCAACGCTAACCGCTTACTACCTGTTCGGGTTATACGCTTTTAAATACTAATTACGCTAATAGATTAGGAATTGGTAAGGTTGAATTAGAGGAAGTGAACCCACATTTGCGTGTAGGTAGAGTGGAAAATCATTTAGGAAAAACCACCCCCAATTTACCCGACTGAGATTCAAACCTCGATCTCCCCGTCCTCAGCAGTTGGGCTCAACACGACTAGCGCGTTAGCCAACTACGCCACCGAGGGGGGTTATTTGATATCTTTTCAGACTAATTAATTCGATTTTGGAATCTTCACATGATTTACCTATACTAAATTTCACTAGCCCATCTTACTTTTTTTATCTTTCACACAATATTTATGTAAGTTTTCTTAATTCACAAAAAAATATGTTCAAACAAGTGGTATTTCTTTTTGTATTACACTAAAATAGTTAGGCTAAATGTTGTAAACACACTTCATAAACAAACTCTTAAAACTCAATGCCATATTAGTACTCCAATAACATCCCTTACTTACTCTATAGCATTAGGAACTTGAAAGTTCATCGCCACACTTATAAAATATTCCACCTATCCCTAGCCTGAGTTCTATCCAGTCCACATCACCCCATCTATATCTTGAGCTAGTTCTATCCAGTCACCCTCATTACACCCTATCCCTATCTTGAGCTAGTTCTATCCAGTCCATCTCATTACACCCTATCTCTTTCAGGTTCATTCTAATATTATTCTTCCATTTGTGTCTAGGTCTTCCCAATCACCCCCTTTTTGAATTAAAAATAACCTGCATCGTTGGTCAAGTGTAGGCTACTAAATATCAAGTTAACATAGTCTGAATTGCCAGGATGGGGAATTCAGGGTTTGGTTAAAAGCTGGGTGTGTTGATGGCGGTTTTTCCTAAATTATTTCCCATTCCCCTTCCACATAAATTTGGGTACATTTTTTTATTTGGTTAAAATTGACTACTTTCTAAAATACATCTTCCTTCTGTAACAAAATGAATAATGTGGCTTGGCATACTTTAAATTTCAACCAAATAAAAAAATTGCACAATGTTGATATTATTGCTTCTAGTCAATATATAAAATATCAATGTTTTATCATAATTACAGTGATCCAAAGTTTATAGTATTTTAGTAAAAAAATAATAATTCTTAGTGTTATGGAAGGAAAGAAAAGTGATCATTATAACAAAATAATGCAAGTGATCAAATGAAAAATTCAACTCTGTTTGAAAGCAAACATATATGATTTTTTTTATTAAATTGCACATATATTAGGTTTATTATGACACTGTAAACAAAAATATTTAAAACTGCAAATATACCCAAAAAATTAATTTAAAATGTCATTGTTACGGAAGGAAGTTACAGAAGGGAAAATGTTCTCTAGAAATTAGTCACTTAATGTTTTCACATTTAAATATATTTTACACATGCTTAAATATGTTTATCTTGTATGAGCTAAGTTTATGCTTCATTGACATCAACAGGAGTATCAAAATAGTATCAGACTCGATTTGTGCCTTCAATTCGGGGCCTTAGAATGGTGCATATTATATCACTTTTAAAGACCACTGAAATATAAGATTCATTGCATTTAAATACAATATGATTTGTATCCATGGATTTCATACCCATTACTTTGTATTCATTGTCTTCAAGAACTTCTTGTACAATGCAAAGATACCTAAAATATGAATCATATCTTTTAGGAGAAAACTTGACTAGCACATATGTATCTTCACTTGTGGTATTGTCAGTTACACACAAAGGTTCAACAAATTCCACTCGCTGTTCAAGATTCTGATCACAATCTTCAGAAAAATGACTGTTTGTTAGAATTTGAACAATCTTTCCTTCACTATCTTTTTTTGAAAAACTTGACTTAGTCATAAGAATCACTGACAAGCTGTCCCTTAGTGCAACAAAGTGAAAATTACGAAGACCTATCACAGGGCCACATTGTACCCACCTTGAAAGTAGTTTAGCCTGACTGATCATATTAATATTCTCCTCTGATACCTAAATAATATTCACAGATGGTGCAAGTTGACTAGCAGCATTTGCAAATTCTCTAGCAGTGCTTACAACTATTTTCTTCTGTAGCTCTGCCCTTAACACAACTCTCTTGACTTCTCCACCAAATCCATTGTAATGATATTGGTTTGGATTACTATAAATTATGTAAAAAGTCATGAATGAAGGTAATTTTTCTTTAAATTAATATATGTAGAGTATCCTTTTAAGATTCATCCATGAAGAAACACGCGCTTCTCAGAAATAATGGGAAAAGGATTACACCTTTAAAATATAGTTTTTATACCATATTTCCTGTTAAAGGAACAACTCCGCAGTACTTGGCAAAGACGCCAATTCTCTATACCATTAAGAAGCTAGCCTTCACAACACCTGTTGCCAGGACTCTTTCTATTAGTTAGATTTTACACTGTTGGCGAGGGGAGAAAGATGCAAGGAGTATGCCATATATAAACCGTTTGTGCGTATCAACCAGGCATCCGGCATCTCCGCCCACGCACAAGTCATTCAGAGCCCACACTGGCAGTCACAGTCTAACACAGTATAAAATAACTTAAATTAATATCACAGGTGTGCAGTGATATAAAGCATTTAATTGGAGTATGTATAAGTTATTAACAGATGTCATTTAAATAAACCGTGTGTGTATAAACAACCATCAGCAGTTATCTTTCTTACATTTATTAATCATACCGTTCTAATTAGTGCTCAACCACAGAGCTATAGACAACCTAAACATCATCACAGCATTATTATAACAGGGAATTAATCCGTAGTGTTTCAATCGATGCCCAAAGCGAGGCGATTGATTCCATAGTGTTACACCATCATGTGGCCCTTTACCATGAGAGGTTGAAAAATAACTTCTATCTGCGTTACATCATAATCCTTGTCATGAATAAGTAAATATCCGAGTGTAAATCTGCTTTTGAACTGACTTGCAGCCCCACCTTTGAAATAATGAACATAATATGTGCTTTTAAACTGGAGTTTTATTGTTAAATCGTTCAAAATCTCAGCATTACACACATGAATTGAATCTTTATTGTATTGCATAGTGTCAGATATGATGCAGTAGTTCAGATTTTTTAACACATTCTCATTGTTTTTTTATAATCAATGATACTGGTAAAAAGTGTTAAACTTGGATAAATCCAGTGAGCTTGCATTATTACTTCCCGGTGTTGAATTGGATAATTCTTTGCAAACTTTTGTAGAAATACAACTTCATTTAATGGAAGAGATCGTTTCAGCTTCATAGCTCACAATGTTGTCGTTTGGCATTGTATATATGTCTTGAGAGGCCTTGTAATTGCTGAGAAAAAATCTGGGTTTTGCTTCAAGTATATTAGCTCTAATTTCTCCTTTTACTACTTTTCTTTCAGCTACACCCCATCTATAGTACAAAATTTCCTTAGTATTAGAAATCTCTTCAAAAAATTGCTCCAAATTCGTAACACCATATTTAGAGCACATTATGTCAATACAAATTTGATTTTCAATAGAACAGAGTGTAAAATCAACCACCTCATTCAAGGAATTTGGTAAATCAGGCACAATTTTACTAAATGAGGTTAGCAATAGCTCAGCATTTCCGTGATAGGTACACACACATACTTCTTGGTCTCTCAGCATCATTGGCATTACTTGCTCAGGTCGAAGCTGATTGAAAATTGAAGAGGAGCAGGATTATAATCTTTGATAAACATACTGTATGCTTCTTCAAGATTTACTAAAAGTAATCTCTTCTCTCTCTGTTTACGTCCTTGTTCTGTTTTAACAGACTTGAAGTCTTTTCTTCAGGACATTGCCAGCTAATATCATCCTGAACAAAAAAAATCCTTGAATGCATTAACTATTTTATTTGATATAGCATCACTTCTTGTTTTTATTTCTGAAAATGTTTTTCTTCTTTGTGGCACTTTAAGACCAGCAATTTCTATAACAAAGTCTCTCTTCTTTGGTGTCAAAGATTTTGTTAACTTTCCTATAACACCAACTGTTTTTAGTTGGAGAATGAGGTAAGGCTTTTTTAACCCTACTAATTGCCTTTCCCAAAGCTGCATGTGAGATTTTTTAAAGGAGCTTTCAGCTGCATTTTCACTATTTCTTTTCAACTTTTGGTTTCTTTTCTGATCTTTTAATATTGCCTAAGTTTGCTTATTCCTCCAGTGTTTTTCAAATGTTTCCTTCTCTCTCTGTATTCTTTAATCCTTTGTGCAACTCTTTTAGCCATAGGAGCCTTTTCACTTTACTATTCTAACTAACTTTCCAGGACTGTCAATAAAAGTGACTATTAGACTCAAATATTTATTGTGTGTTTTTAACTAAACACTACAAAAACATTTTCTTTATTTGATTAATCTCCACTAAACTTCAACACCACTTGCTAAGCACCCAGTGAACACATTAAAACAAAAAATGGAGGGAAACTAAACATAAGGTGAATGCAGTTTAGCCAACTCTTTTAATCCAATATTATATTCCCTAAAAATTAGGCCTCATTATTTTTTAAATGTCTATATATAATTAAGAAGTTTTTAATTTTCAGGCCCTGCCAAAAACAAAGTGATTG
>CABFOW010000362.1:180140-195041 GCA_902141385.1 Timema californicum | reverse complement strand
GGGGCGGTTTTATTCCCAAAAGTTAAGGTTACAATCCAAAATATGAGTAATAACTGTTTAATAAGTTATAAAAATAGAGGTAATACAAATTTTTAGCCAACGTTATTGGAAAATATTTAAAAAAATACTATTTTCCTTGCGTAACATAAAAAAATCCAAATGATTTAATGTTTACTAAAAAATAAATAATTAATATTAATATTATGGACTAATCATGAAAAATTCTTGAAACCATGGGCCTCTAGTATTCCTATGGCATATGATAACTAATAGGTTTCAATTAATTACAAATTCATGTTGATGTCCACAAATACTGTATCTTGACTCCAAAATCGTTTTTACTTTAATGTGGATCGCCTTTTAAATCCCAAATATATTTATAAAAAATATCAATCTGAATTTATATAACTTTGGCCTAATGAACTAACACCTACTCGAAACGATAACATAATGAGCCAAGGGAAATAAATTTTTAGTTGGCTATCAAATATTACATTTTTTGAAGGAGGCTCATTAATAATAAACAAAATTATAGTTTAGATATCAATGAAGTTATTTTTGAAAACAAAGTAGAAAGTATAACATATGGGGCTTTTATAAATCAATCAGAATAGACTTTTGGGCTTTTGACTTTTTTTTTTAGATCACTATTCATAACTATCTTAGCACATATATAGTTTGAAAATTCTTTATAGCACTTGGAATAAAATTGCCTACCTATCATTGTATGGATGCTACCTTAAACGTCATAGCGTGAGCCCAGGACTATACCGACCGAGTGGCAGTCATCGTTAGCAAAAATATTGCCAACATTTGCAGATAGAGGTTGTCACGTGGTCGGCACAACTAACCTTCCATCCGTTAATCTCACTAATTATATACCTATTTATTTAAGTAGGCTAGCTCCTCATTTGTCCTCATGAGTCTGAGTTTGACCCCATTTCAGATCCACTGCTTCACAGAAAAATTCTGGAAGTGCAGGGGATTGAACTCCGAACTTCTAGATCTGTAGCTAAGAACTCTTACCACTAGACCACAGAAGTGGTATAAATGCTACCTGTCTTGAGTTAATTTAAATTTATACCTTTTGTATGTCTATTAATGGTTCCTTATGGGGGCTGTGTAAAATGTTTGTAGGTTTACCATTGGCAGTCTCACAATGTCAAGCTATCAGGAGTGGACGATATGGTCCTTCTCCCAAAAATTTCAGAAGACTCAATTGTGGAAAACTTGAAGAAACGATACATGGATGACTACATTTTTGTATCCTTTTAAAAATCTATAAATTTTTTATGTGTACCTTGACTTCATAATGTGTTTATATTAAGACTAGGGTTACAAAAACAATTTTTGTATTTTGCTTATCCTTCACCTTGTTTGAGATGAACACAAATAATCCCAGATATCATGCATAATTGAGTCCAATTCTTAAAGGAAGGATCTTTTAGAAAATATAAACATATTTCACCAAAATTGATGACTAGGTCTATTTACTATTTTATTGGCGTATAACCCGAACGGGTAGTAAGACGCGGTGCTAAATATTATTATTACTATTTTATTAGTGTTATTTTAATTTTATGATACCTATCAAAAGTGACAGCTATAAATCACATGTTCTGACATGCATATTAATACATTAAATTAGATCTAGAAGGTTCTTTTAGCTGACAAATAAGGCTATTTTTATGAAAATTTGACTGAACCTACTATTGCCCATGAGAGCTAAAAACGTTTGAACTATTTTATTGTATTTATTTCTTAAGTTAACCACAATGTGGATAATATAACTTCACTTCGGCTGGTTGTCATTAACCTCTCGCACAGTAGGTCTACTGTGGGAATGACGGTTTGCTTGTAGTATATATTTTAACTTCCTTTAAGATATTAAGTTGGTGCTGAAGCTGTAATTTACAGTTGATGACCTGACAAGTTTAATGGATGTTATTACCAACTAGAGGGGAAAAAAATTGCAGCTTCTCTTTAACTACATGACTTCATCATGGATTGATTTATAATCTTAGCTTATTGACAAGATGTCTGGCTTACATCCAGTGGACCCAGGTTTATCCCTAAACGAATGTACAGTTTCATAAATTTATTTAAGCTCAATTTTTACATTAGTCACTGGTACTTATATATTAAACTTGTAACTCTAATATTAATAATTTATAAAATTTCTTTCAGATATTTAAAAAAAAATGTGTATGTTATTCTTTGTTTAACAAAGCGGCGCAATTCGTCACCCGACAATGCAAGTGTTCAATGTCCAACTTTTCACTTTTGTGTAAAAGAGCATTGAAGTTTGACCTTGTGTATAAAACCAATGTTACTAGATGACAACTCGAGTTTGTATCTTCTTAAGTATGGTAGTCTCAATTTCACCACAGGTGAACCATGTGCATTCTAAATAAAAGTAAACACCAAATATCTCAAATTTAACCATTTTGGGGATAAAACACATGCATTCTCGGGTGACAAATTTACTATAGCAATTTTTGTAATAGATTTAGAATTATTTCAATTACTAATTTATTTGAACAAGTATTTCCTGAGCTGTTTAACAGACTTGCATTGGTCCCGTTCTTGTTTCCGTCAACCCTTTCAAACAGATGCCATATTTTGGTGACAAGGAGATAGAACTATATCAAGGAGCTGTAAGTGCAATTTTTTTTATTATTTGTGGTATGCCTAGCCTACATTTTGTTTATGCATAAAAGAATGTATAGGGAAGGAGGATAGGAACATATAAAACAGAACAAAAACAATATTTTTTTTACAGTTAAAAGAGTAACACTGTTCAAACTTTCCATTGCTGCCATTGGGCAAAGAGGAAATGGCAGCCTCTGGATGAAAATCAATCGTTACAGCAAAATGTCCATCCAGATTCACCTATGGTCAGATTTTTGTGTTCACAATGCAATATGTTCTAGTATAACCTGGAGCAAATTTTACTTTCACTAAGCTGTCTCAGCCTCACTTATGGGCTCATGGCTCTGACAAATATTAAAGTGGCAAAGGTATGAAGTATACTAGTAATAACATTCGATACACAGCCAATTCCTGTGATGAATGGAGTGAAGGTGTCGCTTGTAGGGCCAGATGGTGTATGCATTTCAGTGGGCTTGGCAGACTGATGTGCAATAGTAACTTCTGGCTCAATGAGGAAAGCAACGAGAAACTACCTCATTCCTAATTTTCCAGGTAGCTATGCTTCTAGACTTTACACCTAACATTGTAACTGTTGAGGATCCAACCAACCTTCGGTTTTCGAGTATTATACATACATACATACATACAGTAAAATGTAAGAGGAAACAGACAAGCATAAGAGAGAAAAAGGAAATTGGTAAATTACAACTAACTTAGAGATATATTGTGTTTGTTTCTTTTGATTGGTTTTATTCCTTTTTCCTGTTCTTCCATATTATATATTACTATAGGGCATCCACAGCAGGAGAGTTGATATCTGACATCTAGGAAAAGTTTTACCATGTATCTATTTGCTGCGGCAGTTGAGGACATCATACAAACCATATTGTCAATGTGTTCATGTGTTGTTTACAAAATAAAACTGTTTTACTTTGAAACTAAGTTATAAAAAACATTTATTTTGGTGGCCAGTTATAACAAGATACAAGTGTGAATATAGGCCCTAGTACTTTTTAATTTAATATTTCATGCACTACAATATATCTTGTTGCCACAGCCGCACTACAAAAAGTTTTATTAATATATTTTGTTCTTTCATTGAGCTATGAAAACACCAATTACACGGTAATAGGGTAGTATTATTAGAATTTTGTTAACACTTTTTATTGATAATATAGTATTGTAATCAATTAATAATTATTGCCGAATTGGTTGACATTAGTCACTTTCAATCAATGTGTAATACATAACGTTCTGATAGCTGTCAGGTAGCACCTCTTCTGCCGTAGATGCCCTATATATTGTTTTTAATAGTCATTTCTTACTTAGTTCATACTTTTTTGGTACAAGCAATTCATATTCTATGTTGTATTACATTAATTAAACCATTTAATTTATTAAAGTTGTTTGCAAGTGAAATACTTCTTTATGTTTTAATAACATTTTCAATAACCCGCTTTTGTGGCTGCATAGTATGAGGTGTCACACTCGCAATAGATTACACTGCTGATGATGAGATATTGAATCCTGGTCAGGTCTACTGAATTGGTTTTTTCCCTAAATTGTTTTCCCTCTCCCTCCATACAAATGCAGGTACACTTACTCTAAATTCAACCTTTTTCATCCCCAACACATTAGCAAAATGACTATATGTGTGCATTAATTGAATGGGTAGTAGATGTGGTGCTAAAAAACAACACATTTGCACTAGTATCATCACACAATATTTTTTTTGCAATGCCATTTCATGGAGTGCTTACAGCTGTACCCAGCTTTAGTAATGTTATTCATGGTGTAATGAAGGTTGCTACACTACCTACATTTGAAATAAGCTTTGTGAATGAACGGGATGTCTCAACTTCCTCTTGAAATTTTTGTCGGCATAGGATATTGGTTTTGTTACCAGATACCACTCCCTTTAGGCAAACCAACTTTAGAGTGTTGCATGATATAATAAATATACATGAACCTTCTTCGGTGGCTGCATGATCTAAGGCGCTACTCTTGCAATAGACTAGAGTGGGGATTATAGGGATATAATGGTTTGATCATGGTCAGATATACTGAGGATGGTTTACCCTAAATGGTTTCCTCCCCACTCTACATGCAAATGCGGGTACATTTCTTTTAATTCATCCTTCATCACAAGCCCATAAGCCTATAACCCAAAAGAGATAATAAAATGCAATGCTAAAAAAAGTGTCCTATCACTATTTACAAAAAGGAAGTCATTTTTAAGTAACCATCTTTCTATTTTTTTCGTGCACTGTGTCTTATTATTCTTTTGATTTATCCACATAATATTTAAACTCATTAAGTAATAATGAGTAAGATAGAATCTAGGGAAAATGCACCTGCATTCATTTGGAGGGAGTGTGGGAAAACCTTTAAGAGAAAACCCCTTCAATACACCTGACAAAGATTTGAACCCCAATCTCTTCTATCTATTTGAGAATGGCGTCTTAGACCATGTGATCACTGGTTTGTGCATTTCTCTTTGTTAACAGTAGGTACCATTTATTTATCGATGAAGCAAGCATGTACTGAAATGGATGTTTAATGCATTTAAAAAAAATTGTCTCACAAAATTCACAGCGATCAATATTCCCACACTTTTTTTTTATCTTTGTTTGAATTTGTATTAAATTTCTTATTTTTCCTCCTCTCTCTATTATTTGTTATCTACGATAACACACTTGCTGGTGTGTTTAATTGTTATCTCAATACTCAGCAGACCTTTATTATAAACATAATATTATTGACCTTATCCACTACAATTCAAGGAGTGTTTTGAACTCATTTACATATAAGATAATTCTTACTTAATGTTTACTTTAAATGAGTGATTTTGTATTCCTGTCTTTCAGAAACACTTAACACGCATGAACCCGTCTAGGTTAATTTTATGTTTTAAAGTTGTATCAATTTGTTTTCACTCTATTTCTATATACCCCTTCTGTCAAAAGTGTATAATTATCTTGTATCCAGCCATTTCAACGCCTACTATTAGACCTTAAGGTTTTTGTAAATAGCCCAGGCTCAATAAAACCTTGATAAATAAATGATACATGAATAAAATCTAGATGGGGTTAAAAATACAGGTCCTGTCTATACATTTCATGGAATTAGGTTAGCTACAGTTCAATTTTCATTGGAAGAACCTTATCTGACAACTATAAAAAAGTACTAGATCTACTTTCATGAATTCCTACATCAGGTCATGTGGTCTGCAAAAGTCTCGTTTGATAGATATTATCAATACCTATAGAATAACACTAATAATATAGTAAAATGTTATCATTTTTGATCGGAATAAAGAAAGTTTGTATTTTCTCAACAGATTTTTCTATAAAAATTGTCTTGTATGTGTGATTATATATTCACATGTTTTGCTTCCAGTCTCTTATAACCCCTTTTAGGTTAAGTGATGTTATAATATCTAAACCTGTTTTGGTGGCTGCATGGTCTAAGGTGTAACTCTCACAATATACTAGACTGCAGGTGACAAGATTGGGGTTCAATCCTGGTCTGGTATAATGAGAGTTTCTTTCCTAAATGGTTTTCCACTCTCCCTTCAAGCAAATGCGGGTACACTTCCTCTGAATTTAACCTTCCTAATCCTTAACATACTAGAGTAATTACTACATGGGTGTATAACCCGAACAGGTAGTAAGATTTGGTGCTAAAAATATTTTATTTACTATAAACAAAGCAGGCCTATTACTCATGGTATTGCTTTGCTAGCTCAATATAAATACAACCAAGACTAGGTAGAGTAAACAAAGTGTTGGCTATCGTGAGACAAGTTGAGAAATATGGCGTGAAATATTAATTGGCTTAGTACTTTGACTAATTAAATTTGTTATCTATACATTCTACACAGTGAAGCTACTTTAATGTTTGAAACAGGGTCTCCAGAAACCTGGAAAACAGGGGAAATCTTGGGAAATTTGCTTGTTCAGGGAAAAATCATGGAAAAGTCAAGGAATTTTATAAAATATCTGGAATTTTCACATATTAATTAAAAAATACACAATTTTTATTTACAATAATCGAAATAACTTTTTTTTTCAGTTAATACTCATTGCTAATCACTTTTAACACAATTTTACCCTGATGAGCATACTAATCTCACTTCTTAAGGTCAACACAGAATTTTCGTGTTGCCTTTCCACGCCTGTACTGCTCATCTTTAGACAAAATTGTGGCATGGCTATGCACATGAATTATATTGCATTATAAGAAGAAGAAACTAAAAAATAATCTGTTTCTCAACTATTTTAAACTCTGCCATTGTAAGGCTATCTTTTAATAAATACTACAAGATGTTCTCATTGAAATCTAACTTTTATCGCACTACCCAATAGCCCATTGCTTTAGGCTATTACTATTTAAATCCTTTATAGAGTGACACAATTTCAGAATGCATATATGCCTAAAGATATTTTTACATTAAATCATGTTTTTAGTATATATTGACTGGAAAAAGTTGTAAATTGGCTCTGAAAAACCCGTAAAAGTCGGGGAATTTTAAAATATAGTTTGGCTGGACATCCTGTTAAAATCAAGTGTTGGAAAATAATATTAAAATTAGTTCCAACGTCTCAACATCACTAGATTTACACAATTTTACAAATTAGATTAACCAAGTGTAGCATACACAATACAACACACTCAGTTCTAGTGCTAGGAATAAGATCATCTTTCAGAGTTGCCAAGCACTTAGAAAGCCGCAAAAACGCAAGATTTTTTTTTGTTTCTGAAAAAAATACCTTAAAACACAAGGAATTTTGCAAAATATAGTAAAAAATACTGGAATATTTGTTAATTTGGGACATTTAACTGATAGCCTAAAGTAGTAGGTCTTTGGATGGATAAAAAAGTGAACTGAAGAATTACGTACGCTGATTCAAACATGTCTTGTTAATGCCTTAAACAAGGGCTGTGATGCGACAGAAGATGTATTTCCCCATAAATATTAAATATCCCTGTTTTAAACTTAAGTTACATGACTTCATATTCGTCGATTTGATAAAAAATGAAATTTTCTTAATCTTCACTTCAATCTGAGCTGCCTGAAAAACACAGGGAATCTGGAAGTAAGAAATTAGTTACAGGGCTCTGTGTATGAGTCCAAAATCTTAGCTCAGTCATTAGTGTGTCTTCCTATATAGTGAAGGGTCCCAAGTTTAACTCTCAACACAATTAAAATATTTAATAATTGGGAAATAGTGTTTCTGATTTCATGGTGATACATTGACTGATAGGGGACTGGCTGATGTGTCTTTTATATATCTAAGTTGGTTCATAAGTAATGTGCTGATATATGCCTTGTCAGATAATTCCGAAAGGGCAAGTTAAATATCAATATTTAAAAAAATATCTATTTGAGGTCAAACCTATCCACTAAAAGGTATTAAACTCTTTTAGGAACCACCTGGGATCTAACCAGGCTCATTTAAATCTATTGACTAACTTTTCTTACTACACAGTGTCATTTAAAATTTTTTTAACTTCATCCTCTACTGTGTTATAAAATGAATAATTTTTCTCCTTAGTTAAAAAATATGTTTGATGAATATCCAAAGATTGATGGTTGGGTTTGAATAAATTCTTTTCTTCATTTATGCAACTATCTAAAGGTCATAGTATTGCCTTCATTCTGATATACAATTAGTTGACAGAAAAATACAAATATGCCAAAGGACCTTACAGAGAGGATGTCATGCAATGTCCTATTTATTTGAGTGCACTGAAGTGAGACAAAGGAAATGTCACGCCAGCTAAACTTGGCTTATGACATTCCACATCGGGTTTGGTAAATATTTCATCATCATGTCCAATGATAGTCAACATTTCACATACCCGCTTTGGTGGCTGCGTGGTCTAAGGTGCTACCTTCCCACTAAACTAGACTGCCGATGACAAGAAGATCAGGGTTCGATCCTGGCCAAATGTACTGAGGGAGGTTTTCCCTAAATGGTTTCCCGTGCAAATGTGGGTACATTTTCTCTAAATTAAAACTTTCTCATCCCTAACCTATTAGCTTAATTAGTACATAAGCATTCAACCCAAATTGGTAGTAAGACACAGTGCTAAAATAAATCGCTTAGTTTTTTTGTCTGTGTAGTAATCCAAAAACAAGGGCAATTTTAAGTATTGTTGGAAGTGGTCGCATGGTTAACTCATTGTGTTTGTGTTGAACTGAATTATTGCTGATGATGAGATTGGGGTTTTAATCTCAGTCAAGTGTGGTTTTTCTTAAATGGTTTCACACTCTTGCTCTATGCAAATGTGAGTAAAATTCCTCTGAATTTCTACCTTCCTAACCTCTATTTTAATAGCATAAACATTGTATGCATACAACCCAAATAAATACTAAGAGGCAGAGAAAATAAAGTATTGTTTAGCAGTATGTTCTAAATCAAGCTTGCCCAACATGCGATCTGTAGGCCACCTGCGGCTCGCCAGCTCAAATTGAATTACTTAAAATAAAGAAATTTACAACAAATTAAGCTCTTGGAGATGACATAAAAGCTCACTGACTTTCAGGTAGTTTCCAGAATCATAAATAGAATAGTACTTGTGTAGTGAATACATCTATGGAGGGATGGGTGGACGGGTGTGGGTATGGGTATGTATGTGTGTGTATACTCTATTTGGGCATTAGGTATTATAAAACTCATATATGGTCCCTGGCCAATTCCCCAAGAACGTATGGGGCCCTCATCCTAGGAAAGGTTGGACGTGCATGTTCTAAATCATAAAGTCTGATAAACTCCAATTTAAAAATATTTATATATGATTTATTTTCCTGCAAGCATTTAACCCGAACCGTTAGTGACATGCGGGGTTAAAAAAAAGTTTCCTGTATTTGTAAGATTACCATAGAAAATTGCTTTTAATGTTTGGTCACTCACTGTGAAAGGCTACCTAAGTGTACATAATAAAAAAATTATATTATAAATGTTTGTATTTTTAATGAAAAATAAATATCTGGTGTAAATATTAAATTGTATATGTTTTTTGCAGGCATCATATGAAAATCCTCCTCATGTGTATGGCTTGTCTGATGAAATGTACAGAAATATGCTTATTGATGTGGAAAGTCAGTGCGTCATCATAAGGTAAGCATACATAATCCCGCCATTCCATTATTTTATAGTATTGCCCCTCTTTTTGATTATTTGTGCCTTTGATCCTCCAAAAGTACTTTACATAGGGTTTTTGTTTGTTTGGAGACATAACTAAAAATAAATTTTAAAGTTGATTTCACAAACGAACTATTTTTCTGTGCCGAATCTCACTTATCAAAATAAGGTAGCCTATATTTTGGTAAATTGTTTAATACAGAACTGTATTCTGTTAGTATTAGGGATGGGTTCTTTGAATCCTTATGCAAGATTGAGGATTTGAACAAATTTCAGATTCATGATTTGAAAAAATTAATTTTTAAAAGATTGTTCAATCTTATTCTTTTAGAGATATGGTGATGCTTAATATTGACTTAATCCCAACATAATTATAGGAAAAACTCAATAACTGGACCCTGGACCCATAATTGGCCAATTTAACTAAATGACAATTCTAATAATAACAAAAAATCTTATCTCTAGATATGATTTCTATTTTTTACAGCAACTAAAATCTTGGACAAAATAGAATCCCAATTGAATAAAGATATTCAAATAATTTAGAAAAGTTAATTTTGTACACTTCCCATTTTTTAAGATTTGGATTTGTGATTTGTAGGTAAAATGAAGATTAAGATTTGAGAAAAAATTGATTTTTACCCAGTTTTAGTTAGTATAAAATATGTGCCATGTATCACATTGATTTGTGAAATCTGTAACTTACAGTAATTTAAGAATGCAGGTTAAGGAAGATGAGTTTCAAGGAAATGCACCAGCATCTGGAAAAGAAACGAGAAACTCATCATGAAAATCCCAGTATGGGAAATAACACAAGCTTACCTGTTCAGAATTCAGAGTTAAGCACTCTTTGGTTAGAGCTGAGCATTCCAATCAAGCTCGCTCACGCGCCAAGCCTGTCGATAGTAAATTTATTGAAGTTACTCCATTTAAGTCAACCTCATAGGTCTTGGGGTAAAGTGTTGGCCTCATGACCCAATGTTCGTGGCTTCAAACTAGGTTGAGCTCTATTGACTTTTCTTGGGTTATAAAAATGTTTAGCACTACTTCCTTTAGAGGGGAATTAGAGCCGTTGGCTCCATGTTGATTGTGGCATGCAAAAGACCCATGGAAGGTATGTGAAAATGCCTTTACCTGCAAAATTGGTAAGCTCTTTTCTCTCGCTCATATACATTCTTAAGTGCTATAATAATCATTTGATTCAGAAATTGTGCATTAAATACCTCAAGTAAGTAAAAAAAAAAATTTAAATGACATTGTGTTGTAGCGGTGAATCAGGAGCGGGCAAGACAGTATTGGCCAAGTACATCATGTCATACATAGCGAGGGTTTCTGGTGGTGGCACTAGGGTGCAGCGTATCAAAGATGTCATCCTAGAATCCAACCCTCTGTTGGAAGCATTTGGGAACGCAAAGACCGTACGCAACAATAACTCCAGCAGATTTGTAAGTACCACGAATAAGGTCATTATTAGTGTTATAAAGTTTAATTTTATTGCAACGAAGGCCAACATCCATTTGTAAAGTGTCATATTTTTTATTTCCATGAAGCATTATTGATTATAAAGACATAATATTGCTATTTATTTAAATGGTTTATTATGTTAATTATTTGATGATGAATCGTTATTATTGTTATAATTTATACTAATAATTTTTAATTCTTTTTTCCAAACACTTAGTGACTAATTTTATAGAACTCCTTTCTTTTGTTTTTATTCCTACCACTTGTATACAGGGTCATAGCTACCAGGGATGGACAGGGGGACATGGTCAAAATGACTACCAATGGTAAATTGAGTTAAATATGTTAAACAGCAATAGGTTTATATTAAAAAATCAGATTTGTATGATCATTAAATTAGTGTGAATTAACTTTTTTCTTTTATCACCGTGTCTTGCCACTTGTTCGGGTTATAAGCCTATGTACTAATTATGCTAATGGTTTTAGATATTAGGAAGGTTATATTTCAAGGAAGTGTACCCGCATTTACATGAAGGTAGAGTGGAAAATAGTTTTGGAAAAACCATTCTCTGTACACCCGGCCGAGATTTGAACCTTAGTTTAGTTTACTGCGGGAGTAGCGTGTTAGACCATGCAGCAACCGAAGCAGGTGGGAACTAACTAATGTTAATCCACTGTACATAATAACAGTCCTCTCTCTAGTAATTCAATTAGCCCCTTTACCCACTACCCACATGCATCCCTCAGAGTAAGCAGTTTTTTCTTAGTTTGGTTTTGGTCCTCCCTCCTCCCACCTCAACTTCTGCTTATATCCTTTACAATAAACCTCTACTTGACATTTGAACCATGGATAATCTGCATATTCTCAGTGGGTGTAAACAGATGCCTAAGTCTAATGCCTCAGTGCTATTTGTCACTGATTCTTTTTTTGTCATCTTACACATAAATATATCAAACGTTTATTTTATAATGCTAGATTATTTGATTGAATTAACATTCACATAATGTTGCAGTTATCCTTGTGTTTTTTTAAATGGAAGCCATGACGTTGCACGGTGTTGATGTGATTTTCACTTAACGTAAGAGTTGTCAGTTGTCTAGGCGAAAACTGTTATGTTAAGTGAAGGGTACCACGTGTCCCTGTCAGCCAAGTGTGTTGTAAACAATGTCAACATGAATATTTAATAGTTCATTTGTTTATTTATATTGTGCAGATGTTTACTTTGGTATAGTGTGTCCGCTTCTCATGTACACCGAAACAGTGTGACTTTTTCTTATATTATATTTTGTAACTTCAGTAAGCTTCTATTGAAAGAACTTGAACCTAATCTCTCTTACTACTAAAGTTCCATTTTAGTGAATAATTTATTTTCAATCGATATTCATTGGCAATGTTCTTCTCATGTTGCCACGTTATGTGAATTCTAATAATACATTATGTTTCTTTAAATTGCATGAACATTAGGTTGATTGTGATCCTACTACACAAACAAGGTATATAATATACCAGAGCTAGAGCCTCCAAGTTAAAATGATTTTGCTCATCAGGAGCGCTCGAGTCCTTCAACACCTGGATTGTTACTTTCAGTCCCAAGCAGCCATTTACAAACAGCTAACTTTTAAGATGGTTTTACTAAAGAAGAAACAAAAATTGCCTTTTAGCTTTCACAAAGTTAGGTTCAGGTAGTGTCCCCACCCCTTCCCATAAGCCAAACCCCCAAACGAGCTTATTTGGACTACAATAATCTTTTTTTGTTCAAGCAAATGTTTTCAAATTGTCTAGTTGTAAACCTTCAAATAGCTTTATTTAGTTACTTGTTTGACCTGGCGGTCTAGGGGTAAGGTGTCAGACTTCTATGCTGGCGGCCGGGGTTCAATCCTCGGTCCCGGCATAGATTTATTTGATTACCAAACCCTTCCTTCACCTCTAACAAGACATCTTGTGAATGTGGGGAATGCCAGTTCTCCACCGTGGTTCGGATTCCACGTTAAACTGTAGGTCCTCCATTTCATATCACAATCACCCTACCATTACACATTAGCGTAAGTGCGTATAACCTGAACGGGTAGTAAGACGCGGTGCTAATAATAATAATAATAATAATAATAATAATAATAATAATAATAATAATAGTTAGTTGTCTGAAAAGGTTTATTCAGTAAAAGGGGGTAAGCGGGTGATTTACGGGGGAAAGGGATTGCTGGTAACTGAACTATTGTGTTCAAACAATAACCCCTTTACAACAAACAATTTGAAAGTGATGGTTTCACTTGGAAGTGTTGTTATCAATGAGAACTGTAACTAGCACTTCCCAGTGCCAAAGTACTCAACCTGTCTCCGGGAGCGCCGCGAAATTCCCGTGAGGCTGAATGTCTGGTGTATACCTTGTTATTGCCCTAGTATAAGTAACACTCTTTTAAGTATACAATACTTAAAACCCTGTAATAATTCTGGAATAATGTTTAATGCAGGGTAAATATGTGGAAATATTGTTTGGCAATGGTGGCCAGCCTGAGGGTGGACGTATTTCCAACTTCCTTCTGGAGAAGTCCCGGGTTGTAATGCAGAATGCAGGCGAACGAAACTTTCATATATTTTATCAGCTGTGTACTGGAGCATCTGTCAACATGAAACGTGAGTCACATGATCATTTTTTCTACTATTTGAGGGTGAGAGGAGGAGAAGTGATTATAAAGAATGAAATGTTAGCTGCAAGAATGTGAATTGGGCAGCTTAATTTATATTTCCTTTAAGGGTTGGCAAAAATATATTTTTACATTGAAGAATGACAGGGAATAAAACATTAATAGGTGTGTGCGAAGGTCATTTTTTAAATGCTAAGCAAAGTTGAAGTGAAACTTGAAACATGTGAAACAAAGTCGAAGTTGAACATAAAGTTTTTATTGTTGTCAAGTAACAGTAGGCTAGATTTTAAATCATACATCTAGTCGACCCTCAGTGGTCTTTGGGTAAAGTGCTCGCCTCAGGACCCAACGCTTGTGGATTCAAACTCAGCTGAGGTCAACAGTTTTTTCTTTAGTGATAATAATCCCTAGCACAACCTCCTTTAGAAGGGAAGTAAAGCCATTAGTTCCATGTTGATTGTGTTATGTAAAAGAACCCTGAAAGGTATGAGAAAATATCTTTTGGCAAAATTGGTAGGACCTTTCACTCTTGCTCATAGAAATTCTTGTGTGCTGATATAATCAGTCTGGTTAGAAAATGCATATTAAATACCTCAAATTAATGGAAAAAAAATCAAATGCATTTATTTAAAGAGAAAGCTTTGGATATGAAAAACCATTTACAAAGAACACTATATTCTGATATGTTTACATCTGAATCAATCTATTTTTACGTTATAGATGTCATTTAATCACTAGTCTGTGTAAAAATACTATATAATACAGTAGCTGTTGTAAAAATGAGTATTTGTTTAAAATAAGTTAATTTTAGCGAGACATTTTTCTAACACATTTATTATAATACATAAAAGGTTTCTTCTCCACTCAAATGTTTCAAAGATGCAAAAGATATTTTGGATGTCAAAGTCGAAACAAAGGAGATGTGACATCTAAAAGCTTCGTACACCTCTAAATTTTAACACATTTTTAATGCTGGGTTGGGGGGGGG
>CABFOW010000362.1:159220-180083 GCA_902141385.1 Timema californicum | reverse complement strand
GGGGGTTCATTCACTGAAAAAAATAATATAGTGGTAATTTTTCCATTTGTATTTATTTAAGTTTGAACTGTGGTGTTTTTATTATAGGTGAGTTAGGTCTTAACCAGCTTGACTACTACTCATATCTTAGCTATGGAGGGAACCATAAAGTTGATGGCACCAATGATGCTCATGACTTCCAGGAGACACTCAGAGGTACAGAAATGCAAATATAGCCACCATTTGGAGAATCCCATTGTGACACATCTTAGCACAATCTGTGTTATCTTGAACAACATCCTTGATTTGCCCTAGTTATTTTGTACAGTTGGTTCTACCAGAAAAATAATTGCTACAACTATTAAAGGTTTAATAGGTTTCATAAATTTAAAGGGTTCCATGTGATATAATAGTTTGAGAACCACTGCTAAAGTAATTTTTGTTTAATTTTTATGTTATGTTTGAATAAAGCTTTTTAAATCTTTGATTTTTGTGTTTTGTTGACAGCTATGAGCGTGATGAATATGTCGGAGGTGGAACAAAGTAACATTTTGCGAGTTGTGGCAGGAGTGTTGCATTTAGGAAATGTCATGTTTGTTGAAAAAAGCAACTATGCAGAGATAGAAAATTTCACTTGTAAGTATCAAAGAAAAGCATGTAATTTTAAAAAGCCTGTTATTTTCCTACTTTCATCTTCCTTAATTAACATTCTGGCCAACCATCTACAACAGTGATATAAATGGCATTGCAAAATGCTTACAGAAACTTTTTTTTATTGCATGTGAACAAAAAATCAATAATTTAAAAAGGGTAGGCAAAACTAAAATATACATTTTATACCCAAACACTATTTAGACTTCTCTTAACTTCATTCTCAAAAAATAATATTTAAAATTATATCTATCAATGTGTAAATTTTGTGTTTATCATCATCATTTTAGTAATTATCACCCAAGAATACTCGCATAATCACTAATTAGTTTAATAACATACATTTTCCTTATACTACAATAATGATTTTTTTCTTAGTAAAAGGATTGCAGGCATCTTTGCTTACATTTTTCTTTTATATCTTAAACTCACTTTTATAGAGAGACCTTAATAGGGGTATGCAAACCTTCAAAAACTTCTACTCTTTTAAAAAAAATTCTTTGACAGCTTCAAATAAAAACAAAAACACACTGCTTTTACAATTACACATCTTTACCATTAAAATACAAATCTACACTGAAATGTTTTCCAAAGGATTTTAGTGCATTAAGATGTTTAAATAACCACAAACCTGGTTCAGTGGTTGAATGGTCTAAGCTGCCCACTCTCGTGTTGTTAAACTGGCCTGCTGATGACAGGAAGATCGGGATTTGAATCTTTGTCAGGTCTACTGAAAGTGGTCTTTCCTAAATTATTTCTTCCTACACTTCCACACAAATTAATGAGAGTAGATAACCTGTAAACTACTTTCTTCCTCATCCATACTCCATTAAAGTAATGATAGTCTGAAAAGGTAGTAAGACGAGGTAATAAAATAATAATAAGTGTGCCAATATAATAATTCTCCAGACAGTATATTAGATTGTAGCGTCTGTTTTTGGTATATGAGAAATGGAAACGTTGAACGGACACGCTTCCCGGTTAGCATAGCATGCTAGCTGGACGGACTTGTTACAAGTCTGGTCAAAAGTGACAACATTTTAAGCGTGGTTTTTCAGGAGAGAGGCTCCACTGGGGTGGGTAGAGAATATACTCTGCGATTGATACACTTCCCAGTTCGCACGAGAGCTAGAAAGACGTGCTAGGAGGGACCACACTAATAACAGTTACTTTCATTTAAGGTGTTAGAGATGGAAGGAAGGAAAGCAAGATCACTATGGTGGCTGGATGCCCCATGTGACTGAATTATCGTAGCTTAGCTTTCACAACTAAAATCTGTTCCTGATAGGTTTTTACCTGGATGACACTTAAAAATCATATGGTTGGGTTCTGGAATGCCAACACTTCTAAAAGATTACTATTTTGTTATAAATGTTGAGTTTTTTAATTACCTGTTATAATTTACATTTAAAATAATGTACACTTAAGTTTTCTCATACTATTTCATTACTTTTAATAATCTCTTTTTATCCATCTCAAAACAATATTTTAAACCCAATTAAAAGTACTTATTCTTCGTTTTGGAATGTTATTGACTATGTGTAATATAATGCATACGTTAATACCTTTTAAGTTTTAATACATACATTGTATTTACTTGTAAAAGAGAAAATAATTGTCATTTTTCTATATATAATAAATTATTTTATGATTATTTTATTGTATTTCAAAATATTTAACTGAATAAAATATTTGTATCCCCTACGTGAGTGCATCATTGTAAAAGACTTGTTTCCATAATGTTCGGCTAAATGGTTTAAATTCGTCGGTCGCCATTTTGAAGCTATTTTTATTAGACCTTTTGTGAAAGTACTGTGAATAATATTTTTTTAAGTGGAATAAAACGATAAATAAGCTTTGTGTCCAACCTCAAATAAATATATAAATAATATTGGCCTAAATTACTGTGGTTAAATATCACATTCATACATTACCATCTGTTTTCATTACAGTTATCCAAAGTGATAGATGTCAGCTTTTGGCGTAGGGATATATTAGGCATTAAATCTACTAACTATTTGAGCTGTCATCCAAGTAAACTAAAGTCGTGAATGAATTATATGTCTTAAAGTTTAAATTAATATCTATTTTCTTATACACAATATGTAGTGCTTAAAGTTTAACATGTGATAAATGCAAAGTGAAACATTATATTTGTAATGTCGGCTGGCTAACAATATAACATGTAATTAAACCTCTACATAGTATAACCTCTTGTTACTATCAAAAGTCTCCCCAACCCCACCATTATTAAATACCGAGATGAATCTGAGACAGACTATCTAACCAACTGACTGCCATATATCGAATCAAGAGAAGAAGATGGAGATGGAAACAAGCAACATGTTAGAAATATCAATCAACAGTGTGGTCGATTTTTCGATGATTGACTTGTTACAGTTCGCTATTCCTCAGCTTAAATGGAATGTACATAACATCAGAAAATGAAAAAACTTAACATTTATGGGTATTTTAGATGTCATTGTTTTTATTGCATCTAAAAAAGAAAAAAATTAAGTGAAGTAGAAAAATATTTAAAGCAACTAGTCAAAGCTTCACACACCCTTACATTATAAATACAATCAAAGTAGGGAGGTCTATTGAAAAATAGTCCTTTACAGCTCAAAATATGAGAACTATCTTGTCATTACATTGCTAAATAAACTGTGTAACTTTTTGTTGTTGTCAAATACTAGGGGTTTGCGAGTACTCAAGAATTCAAGTTTGAATCTAGTTTTAATATCTCTTAAAGTCGACTCAAAGATTTATAGAAAGATTGGAAAATTTGAGTACTCAAAATTATTGTTCTTTTTCTAAAAAATTCTTGGTTTAATTGATTTTGTTAAATTTTAAGGTGTAATTTCAAAGCAAATAGAGTCCTTCAATATTTACTTTTGTAAAATTAAAAAAAAAAAGTGCAGTTATATTAAATTTAGTTGAAAACTCGAATTTGTGGGATTATAAATATTTAAAAAAAAGTAACTTTCAAAAAAATTATGGTTGCACTTATTTATGGCTTATGCATGCATATGTAACAGGAATTCCACTTGAAATATTATTATTATTATTATTTGCACCGTGTCTTACTACCCGTTCGGGGTATACGCACTTACGCTAATGTGTAATGGTAGGGTGATTGTGAGATGAAATGGAGGACCTACAGTTTAACGTGGAATCCGAACCACGGTGGAGGCCTGTCATTCCCCACATTCACAAGATGTCTTGTCAGAGGTGAAGGAAGGGTTTGGTAATCAGATAAATCTGTGCCGGGACCGAGGATTGAACCCCGGCCGCCACTTGAAATAATTATTGTACAAATATTGCTCTATATTACTTAAACTCAGAAAAAAACTCTATGTTTTCATTCAAACTTTATACAAAAGTGAAAAATACGTATTTGACCAGCTCCATAAAATACAATTGGTGTTCATTACATCTTATGTTCTTCTATCCCTATTTCCTGTACTTTGTCTATATTACATTGTAACAAAATGTTAAAATTTGGAATTTCAAAATGAATATGAATCTAAGTCAAATTCTGATTTGGTGTCAAAATTTCAAAACTTTGCACGGGTTTATATGTTTCTCATCTCTTGAAGGAGGCTCTGCCCTTAAAACCTTTTTATAAATATCTGTTTTTGGTATTTCAATATGCTTTCAACCAGCTGGCTAAGCCAAGTAATAAATCTTTTATATTGTAGTATTTTTTAAAATAAGACAAACAGAAGTTTATAAATATGTTCTTTCTTATAGTTGTGAAGTTCCCTGCTTATGTGCTTGAGATTGATCCAGAGTACCTGAAAAGTAAACTTGTTAGCAGAAGATTTGACAGCAAATGGGGCGCACAATCGGACACTATTGATGTGACCTTGAATGTTGAACAAGCCGTTTATACAAGAAATGCTCTTGCTAAAGGGCTTTATGCTCGTATGTTTGACTATCTTGTGAAGGTTTGTATTTTTGAAGATTACCAGTGTTTTTTTATCCATATATTTACTATGAAAGATTGCACATTTGTAATTAGTCAAGGTAATTTACACAGAGTATAAATAGTCAAGTATTATATATATGAAATAAAGTGAATTAAAATTAAACATGCTGTAATAATGTAATATATCACTAACCCACTTCAATGTCTGAATGATATAAGGCATCAATCTTGTTTTAGACTCGCCTGCTGAAGACAAGGGAGTTTTTGGTTTGATTCATGAACAGGTATATTGAGAGTGGTTTTTCCTAAATGGTTTACCACTCTACTTCCACACAAATGGGGGTGTATTAGCTATAAAATGTTTCCTTCCTCATTCCTACCCCATTAGAATAATTATATGTGTATACCCTGAACAGGTACTAAGATGTGGTGATAAAAAAATTCATTAAACGAATATGATATAATTACAGTAAATGTAGCACAAACAAAAGTAAAAACTAAAAACACTAATGGTGTGCGAAGTTTCTCAAAGTCGGAGTTGACGGTCAAATCTCCTTCGGCTTCGACGTCTACAATGACCTTCGCATATTCGAAAAATTTCAAAGGAAAGATAAAACTTTGATAAATTATTAAATGATTTAATTTTATCTTAATAAATATTACATATTTCAATATTCGATCATTTTAAAACCGTTACTAAACAGAATTTTAACATTGACCAGTAATTTAACTACCATAACGTTAGCATGGATCAAAAGCGAATAAGTAAATGTTAATATATTATATTCACTATCGCCAACATAATTTTGTAAATAATAAAAATACATATAAAGAAATAACACCAAGGTCACTGGTATGAAGCAGAGAAATTGCTTTAGTTGTGATATCATCCCAGCTCATATCTAATGTTTAGTGCTTAATATTATATCTCTATAGGTTTATCTGTGACAAATTTACAAGTGCATTTTGTCACATTTTCTTTACCATTCAAAATGATACAGAAAGTGGGCAGTGAAAACCGATTTTAATTAATAATTATTATCATAGAAATGCAGATAAAAAGACTTGCATGTATAAAATTTGCGAAATAATTTTATTAACTCCATGAAGTAAGTAGATATTAAAACTTTATTGATGATTTACTTAGCTTATCAGTAAGCCTGTGTGCATTTATTATTAATATAGTACTTCGACTTTTCTTCGCAGGTTTCAAGCCTTGTTTCGACTTTGCTTTCCATTTAAAAAGTGGCCTTTGCACACCCCTAAATAGACCCTGACATATTTATAAAATAGTACTTAAATACTTGAATGCCACATGGAAGCCACACGGAATTTCCCTTAGAGGGTAGTAAGAATCTTCTACAAGTCTCTCAAATTCATTTAATGATATTATAATCAATCACTATTCATTAAATGTGAATGGCGAAGCCTATTGTTGGAAATTATTACTATAATACATATTGTAATATAAAAATAAGAAATAATAAATGTCAACTGTTTACAACCTGTAGCAGTGTGAGCTTAGTAAAATGTTTTCTTCCACCCGTCTTTCTCCTCTTCTCTTCCGTTCACTTGCACACTTGCTATTATCTGCTCCTCCCATCTCTTTCTAGGTTTCCCTTGTGGTCTTTTGTATTCTCTCAGGTTCATCATCATTAAATTACCACACCATCTCAGCCTAAATAAAAATAAATTACTAAAGGCCTACCAGTCTTATGACTACCAGATAAATACTGCTATCAGGAGGTTAGTTAGCGACCAAATAAAGATTTTGAACCACTTTAATATTTCACCCATATTATGAACTGAATTTATCTGCTGGATAGCTATCTGTAGGATAAATATATTTTTATGCAGAAAACGCAATGCTGGTACTGTTTTTACTGGTGCGCGCATGCATATAAAACCCTACTGCTATTGATAACACCTGTCTAGTGGCCACAACGCTCAACATTTGTTAAATGATGGCAGCTAAACGAGTGTGAGTAAACAGATGGTGTCATGTAGTTTGTCTTGCAAGTACTAATTACTGTGTGTGCCAAAATGTGTTCAATAGTCTGGTACAATGTTTATTAAATTTCATTTATTGTACTCACATTTAAATAATTTGTTCTTATATAACTATAACACTACAAATAGCTTGTTAATTTTTATAAAAGTGTGACTTTATATATAGTTAGAGCCTGGGCCTGTGCCTAGTAAATTGTGGACCAAAATTTTAACCTAAAAACAAATCCTGATAGGCGAAACCTCATGTAAAACAGCGTGCTGCTATAGCAACAATCATTTTAAATTCCAGATAAAAGTTATCAGGTACTTAAACCTCCCGATAAATATGTGATGGATAAATTCATTTTATCTGGCAGTCATAAGACACACTTTTAACTTATCAACCAGATATAAATATTTATTGGTCAGATTAATATTTATCTAGGCGTCATAAGTGAAAATTGAGTTAAGAAAGTTGGGAGCTGGAAAAGAGGGTAAAATTCATTTAAAATCAAATGCACAAGATTACATCTTTTTTCCTGTTTTCTATGTTAGGAAAAGTATCACAGTTTATGGTTCTAGAAACTGGGCAATAATGTTTGATTTTTCTTTTGCAAAACAACCATTACCACAATTCTGTCAACTATAAAGTGTGAAGTGGTTTACTATTTTTATTATAAAATATTGTTTTTATTTCATTTATTAATTTCACTCTTTAGTATGCCCTTTTATATGCACAATGCCCCCCCCCCCTCCCTTCCAAAAAGGTATTTTGGTAGCTGGAGGCCATGTAATAAAAGTTGAAGAGGTTTTATGGGGAGGAATTGACCACACAGGAGGTCAAGAAAGAGATAACAGAAGCAGATAAAGTGTGCAAGTGAGAAGAAAAGAATGTAAGCAATTAAAGGAGAAGTAATATTGGAAAGAAAAAGGAAGATGGAGGTATTTTACTAAGCTGACCCGGTCACAGGCTGGAAACAGTTGCTGATCATAATGAGTTGAAGAAAATGATATAAAACTTCACATGTGAATTTTTGAATAAAAACAAATCTATGATCTAATTGTCACAGGAAGAACCTTATCTGTAAGTTAGATAAGCTACTAGATCTACTTTAATATATTCATACATTATATCATCTGATCTCTAGATGTCACTTTTGATAGATATAATCAACACCTATAAAATAACACTAAAAATATAATAGCACCATGTCTTTTTTACCATTTCAGGCTATACATACACATATACTAATTGCGCTAATGGATTAGGGATGAAGAAGGTTACCTTTAGAGTAAATGTACCTGCATTTGCAAAGAGGGAGAGTGGTAAACCATTTAGGAAAAAATACTCTTAATACACTCGACCGAGATTCGAACCTCAATCTCCCTGTCATCAGCAATCTAGCCTATTGTGAGAGTGACTCTAATTTTTTTTTATCAAGTTGAATTTAAAAATTTTGGATTTCATTAAAGTTTATTTATACAAAAATCCTAATACTATATCCATATGAGCACATGTGTAAAATGCTCATATAGCCATCATTACTCATGTCATGATAAATTTCTTTCAGATTGTGAATGCTGCCATGGAGACTAATGTTCAAGGCCAAAATATTGGTATTCTTGACATTTACGGCTTTGAGATTTTTGAAAAAAATGGATTTGAGCAGTTCTGTATCAACTTTGTGAATGAAAAGTTGCAGCAAATCTTCATAGAACTGACTTTGAAAGCAGAACAAGTAAGTAAAATGATAATTTACTAGGGATGTGCGATGCCAGACTTAAATTTCAATTCAAAAGTTTTTAAAGCCTGGCACACCCATTCATATTATTATTATTATTATTATTATTATTGATATTTCAAAGGTCTTGGATTTGTTAATTTTATGGCCATATAAGAATGAAATGGTAATCAATATTTGGACACAAGTCTTGGTTATACTATCTTTACCTGAAAGCCACTGAAATAATTCCTCTTCACAGATAGAAATTTAATTTTAGATACATTAAGGATGAGGGGTTAAATTCTGAGCCTAATATTTGTTTGTCTACCACTTTGGCACATAGGTTAGAGACAAACAAATAAGTAATAAGTAATTTAATTGCTTCAATTCTTCTCTTCTCACTTGCACACTTTCTCCGGTGGCTTTATGCACCTCAATTAACATGTATAATGGTACATATCTTACCTGTGTCAGTGCCTGTTGGAAATGGTATTATGACATCAATTAATGGTTTCCATATCTTGTACATATTTAAAACACAAAGCAAAATTGGTCATGATTATTTGTTCATTGTTGTAATTAATAGTACAGATTGTTGTACCTCACTGCTCAGGCAGCCTTGTATCTTTCCTCCGCACTCGCACCGGCCGCTCTAACCCCTCCCTACTGCCTGGACCATTCGCGGTCCATGTTTTCTGAGCCGTCCGTGACGCTCTTACCTCTGTAATCAACTCCCTTCTTCCTATTGGCTCGCTTGGCGGCCAATATCACTCTCGTTTTCCCGAACCAATGGGAAGCTCCCTCTTCTCTGATTGGACAAGGCCAGGCAGCAACGGAGGGTTTATAAGCCGGTGAAATCTTGAGTCGAATTCAGTGGTGACCCACCCTGGGAAACCGCCGTTTCACAAGAGCATAATAAATCGTCATTATTTTTGAAAAGAGCATTTTTCATGACTGTTCCTACTCCTTACCTCCCACCGCGACCTCGTGTCGCCGGGACTCTGTCCTTCCCCCCCACTTACGGGATGGGATACACCCGCCGCGCCGGCAAGGCCCAAGACTTAAGACTCTAAAGAAGGCAACGACAACCAACCCACTCCATGCGAAGCCCCAGTAAAGACGGATAACAAGATCAATAAGAAGAAATCAACAAAGTAAAACAAAACATTAAAGAACATTTAGAAGGCATTGCCTATCTTCTTGCAAGTCAAGGCTCACCCACTAAAATGCTATATTGAGTGGATGGAATTACTCAAGTCCCAACACTCCCCCTCACTCGTTAGAGCCGAGGATGTAGTTCAACAGCTTGACTCAAGATGGTGTGTCTGGGGCTTGCCAAGCCCTTTGTAAAAATATCTGCTTCCATGGATTCAGAAGGCTTGTATGTCACAACATCTCCATTTTGAACCTTCTCACGAATAAAGTGTTCTTTTATACTTATATGCTTTGATCAGGAACTTATTATAGAATTCTTTGTCAAGTTTTGGGCAGACATGTTGTCATTGAAGATTTGGATGGCTTTTTGAGAAGATCGGATGTCGTTCAGCACTTGCCTCAAATGCATTGCCTCCTTCGCCGCTTCTGTTAAGGCCATGTACTCAGCTTCTTGAGTAGATAGAGCAATGGTTCTTTATTTTCTTGATTCCCAGATGATCATTGAACCTGCATACTTAAAACAGTACCCTGTGTACACTCTTCTATCACTGGAGCATGATCCCCAATCTGCATCAGCATATCCGGTCAATGGTTCTCCAGTCTTTTGGAAGATCAGAGACAGTTCCTTGGTATCTTGAAGGTAGCTGCTAGCCAATGCTCCTTAGAAAAACAATTATTAAATTGACTTAATTAGCTTACTGAATGTGAAATATCTGGTCTTGTACCTGTTGCGAGATGCATAAGGGCTCCAATCAGATTTTGGTATGGGACATTTGGCAGGTTTTCTGTTGACGACTTGGTAAACTTTAGTCCCGGAACCATGGGAGTCTTCACAGGATTACAGGTCTCCATATTAAATTTATAAAGGATCTCATCAATGTATTTCTTCTGTGAGGCTGAAATAGTTCCATTTTTACAGTCGAATTCTATACCAAGACAGTATTGGAGATTTCCCAAATCTCTCATTTCAAATTCGTTCAAAAGCTCCTTCTTTATATGATTCAATTTTTCTTGACTATTTGATGCAATGATTACATCATCTACATAAATTGCAACCAGTATTTTTTCTCTTCCTCTGATCATAATGTATATGCAAGGATCAGCCTGTGAAGGGATGAATCCTAATTTACAAAGTTTGGAATCTAATTTACAGAACCATTGGCGTCCTGCTTGCTTTAGTCCATACAACGCCTTCTTAAGACGACATACCTTTTCACCATTTTGTTTGCGTAGCTCTTCAAGCATTTTCTTTACCTTTTTGAACATGGTGGAGTCTTCATTAGCACTTTCTTCAACCATGATGTTGCATAAGATTTTTTCTAGAAATTCTGGCTTTTGCATAAATAATTTTTCGTCTATATCCCCATTAAGGAAAGCTGTTGAGACATCAAGTTGATTTATTTTTAGATTTTCTTCGACTGCTACAGCAAGAAGAGTTCTGATAGAGCTTAATCTGGCGACTGGGGCGTACGTCTCTCCATAGTCGAGTCCTGGTCTTTGTGAGAATCCTCGAGCTACAAGACGTGCTTTTCTCCGCTCAAGATCGCCATTTTGTTTATACTTATTTTTTAGCACCATTTTAGAACTTATTACATTTGCTCCATTTGGTTTTGTCACTAATTCCCAAGTATCATTCTTTATATGGGCTTTGATTTCATTTTTTATGGCTTCGTGCCATTCTTCCGCATCTGGCCCTTCTAGAGCTTCCTTAACTTCACATAATGCTGACATGTCATAATCATTCATCCAAGGGGGTAGTCTAATTGTATCTCTTGGTCTTAAACATCTTTGTCCTTCTTCCTCAACTTCTTCTTCCTCAAAGCTATCTTCAGATCCTTCATTGTTTTCTTCTCTGTCACTTGCGACTACATTAATTTCATCTAAATTTTCGTCATTCCTTATTACTGAAATCTCTTGACTGTTACTGTTTTCTTCCTTTTTCGGCGTATTTGATTGTTGTTCACAGTATTCTTCCCTGAATGGATCACACCTTGAGGGTTCTTGGTTGGATTCATAGTAGAGCTTGTTAATTATTTTTACATCTCTCGCTATTGAAATTTTTCTTTGGGATGGCACCCAAATACGATAGGCCTTTGATACTTCAGAGTATCCGACAAAAATGCCTTCTTTGGCTCTTGAATCAAATTTTCTTCTGTTGGGGTCCTTGTTGTGCATGAACGCTTTGTATCCAAAAACTTGAAGATGATGAACTGAAGGTACATGACCAGTCCACTTTTGATATGGAGTTTCACCTTTCAGAATTCTGGATGGGCTGCGATTTAATAAATAATTTGCACAATTGATGGCCTCAGCCCAAAATGAGTGGGGCAAATTTGATTCCAGTAGTAGGCATCTGGCCTTATCCTGCAGTGACCTATTTTTTCGTTCGGCCAATCCATTTTGCTGGGGTGATCTTACAACGGAAAGACGTCTTCTAATCCCACAATCTGATAAGAATTTGTCAAACTCCAAATTTCTATATTCTGCCCTTTCATTGTCGCTTTGAAGATATTTAATCTTTTTTCCTGTCAGATTTTCTACTTCATTTTTAAATTCTTTAAAAGTATTTAAGACTTCATTTTTATTTTTCAGGAAATATACTCTGGTATAGCGAGTTCCCTCATCAATAAAGGTAACAAAATATCTGGAGCCTCCGGGTGAAGTGGTGTGCATGGGGCCTACAACATCAGAGTGTATTATTTCCAGCTTATCTACACTTTTCGGTTGTTCCCTAATGTGATAAGGTAGTCTGGTAAATTTTCCTTTAATACATATTTCACACTCACCAAGACTTTCATTGGTGTTAAAATTCAAACCTTTTAGGCGATTATCTTTTAGAGCCAATTTTAAATCTGACTCATTTATGTGACCCAATTTTCTGTGCCACATTTCAATTTTTGACTTTTCAGAAACACCTGAAGATAAATTTGCATATTCTGACATGTTTGCATCAAAACAGTACAGACCATTGTATCGTGTTGCTTTTAGAATAAGATTACCATGATCATCTACAACTTGTGCGTAATCCTTCTTGAAAATAACACTAAAACCTTTATCAGTAATTTTTGCAACAGAGAGAAGATTTGTGGTCAATTTTGGTACATGCAAAGTTTCAGGTAAATTTACTATCGAGTCATCATCGAGCTGAATTTTGACTAGACCAATACCTGAAATAGTTGCAGTGTGTTCCTCTGATGCGAGCTTGAGAACGCCATGATTGTTTGGCTCAGATAGTTTTGAAAATTTTGTTTGGTCATAGCACATGTGTGAAGTAGATCCACTATCCAAACACCAAATAGAATTCATGGGTGGTGATGGGTGTAGGCCTATTGAAAGACATTCTTCAATTTTGAAGGTGGATTCCTTTTTCTTGTTGAACCAGCAATCTTCTGTCCTATGATTTGACTTTTTACATCTTTGGCAGTTCATGTTACCACTATTATTCTTATTTTGATGACCTTGACCAGATCGAAAATTTTTGTGATTTTGACCTGAATTAAAATTTTTATAGTGATGTTTATTAAATTTTTTAACAAAAAATGCATCCTCATGCTTATCTTTGAGGTCATCCTTGTGTCTAGCATTTGATTCTTCCATAATCTTGATTTTTAATTCACTAGGAGTTGGTAAATTATCCCTACTTTCAATTGCTATACGAAAGTTTTCGTAGGCAGGGGATAGGCTGTAGAGCATCATGATGCTCAACAAATCACCGTTTATCTCTATTCCCATATCTTGGAGCTTATCTACAGCATCTGTGAACTCATCTAGGTGGGTACTCATATCATCGTTGTACTTCATCTTGTGCAGAACGAGTCGTTTTAGTAATGTGGCTTTACGAGCAGGACCTTGACTTCTGTATACACTTTTCATTTTGTCCCATAATGACTTCGACATGTCACAACTTTTCACCTGTTTTAGTTCATTTGGGGATATTATCAATAATAGATCTGACCTTGCATGTGAGTCATATTCCTGCCATTTCTTCTTATCTGCTTCTTCTGTAGGTATTGATGTTTCACCACTCACTTAACACCAAAGTCCACTACAAATGAGGACTGCTTTTGCCTGTATTTCCCATGTATCATAATTATTTTTATTTAATGGCTCTATTTTATAATTACTGAAATTAACTATTGACATTTCGAGAACAATTTTTGAGTTTAATCGAATCGGAAGCTAACCAACATGAACTAATGTAGTGTTGCAGACAAACGATCACGAATAACACTCAAAACTTCTGTTTAAACTTTCACTTGAACCTTTAAAACGTATCTTGGCCCATAACCTGTTGGAAATGGTATTATGACATCAAATAATGATTTCCATATCTTGTACATATTTTAAACACAAAGCAAAATTGTTCATGATTATTTGTTCATTCTTGTAATTAATAGTACAGATCAATAAGAAGAAATCAACAAAGTAAAATAAAACATTAAAGAACATTTAGAAGGCATTGCCCATCTTCTTGCAAGTCAAGGCTTACCCACTAAAATGCTCTATTGAGTGGGTGGAATTACTCAAATTCCAACAGTGCCTGCATGCTCTAAAGCATTATTTTTGCCTATAGACTGGACTGCCGATGACGGGGATATTAGGGTTCTAATCTGAGTCAGGTGTATTGAGGCTGTTTTTTCCAAAACAGTTTCCCACTCTTATTCTACAAAAATGCAGGTACACTTCCTCTAAATTCTACCTCCCTTATCCCTACCCCACTAGAATAACCAACATATTATATTTGTATAACCTGAAAAAATAGATCAATTATGAATTATGAATTGTGTTTGCAAATTGTCTGCAGTCTAATGGTTGATGATATTTTTTTTTAATCTTATCTATTTTTAGTAGAAATGGTTTTTTTTTTCATCCATATGTTCAATATTTATTTTATGAAAAAATTAAAAAAGTTGAAAGGGAAATATGTGAGAAATGGTCAGAGTGGTTTCATTTATAATACTGAAAATGTGCTTGCTAAAAAAGGATTAAAGATATATTTGCTAGCTGCCATTTCCTACACAAAAACAAGTTCCCCTGCCATCAAAGTTGACACTGGATTCTACAAGTGCCCCCAAACTTCAATCCTGGTTACACCACTGATACTATATATTTGTGCCAAATATCTAGAACTTAGAACTCCATTACAAAATTTATTTTACACATACTAAACTATACATAACTTTTATGACTTGTTTATTTTAATATTCTATACAGATTTAACAGAGTGGTAACATGTAATTTATCACAGAGTGTTGTTTAAATACTTCTCATTCAAGCTTTTCTGGTTCACAATGCAACAAAATAATAAAGTTCATTTCTAGTTGTCCATTCTTTAAAGCCTTTTTCTTAGTTTTCATTCTGCACCTGCATTCCATAACTCACCGTTCGTGATACAGTTATCTTTCACTTTTATTTAATTCTAAACATGTTCACACTACTGATTTTAAATTAACTCCTAAGCTAAGTCATTGTTATAATAACATATATTTAACACTTTATTTTATCAAACTTCTTCAATCTGACCCGTTTTAACCAAATTCCTTCTAACTTTGTGAATCAATTTGTGTTTTGAAAGTACTAAGCTGTAAAACACTTCCTTTTTAAAAATAAATAAATTAAGGCACACTTGTCAATTTTAGGAAAGTTATTTTCAATTGTGCCAAATTGTCATTAGTTAATTGAGTGTCACATTCTTGAATTTCCAATATTAACTAGGTTAAGTTACTAAACATAAGTACTTACACAGTTAATTTTTGAATCGTAAATATTATGGTAATTCTTACCAACTTGAATGTATTTTGCATACAACATTTTTATTACTACAATAAAATTAACATAAATATAACTAAAATAAATTTATGACAATATTTCCATCTGTAAAACACAAGCTCTAGTTTATGTTTTAAAATGATATTGAAGCACACTTGTTAAAATATCACAATAGATAATCTAATAGTCATGTCATTTGGCTATAATATCAATTCCTTCAAGTGGTCCTTCGTCCATTAAGCCAATGCAAACACCAGTGGAGAACCAACAGAAATGGTACATCACTTATTATTTATAATTCCTGGACTGGGCAAGATACAAAAACAATGCTTTACGTGGTTTAATATGAAACAACTTAAAAAAATACTTTTGGCCATTTTTCGCTGATGCATAGTTACTTTTCGCTTGTTGAGATTACTGGTAAAGTAATGAGTTTTTGTTCAATTTTAATGTAAATATTTAAACCGGGCATGTCCTACTGTTCCTCAACTGAAGGTTGCATAGATTCTTGGGGAATTAGCCAGAGGCCCTAGATGAGTTTATAGTACATAATGACCTGCCTCGGTGGCATAGAGAACGGGGAGATCGAGATTTGAATCTTGCTCAGATGAACTGAGTGGGCGAGGGTTTCCTAAATGGTTTTCCACTCTCCCTCCACACAAATGCAAGTTCATTTCCTTTATATTCAGTGTTTCAAATTCCTAACCCTTTAGAATAATTATTACATAAGCATATAACCCGAACAGGAAGTAAGACGTGGTGCTAAGTATTATTATAACTTACCTAATGCCCAAATATAGTACACACACCCTTCTATGCATACATTACCCAATAACATTAAACTTACGATTCTGGAAACTTCATGTAAATTAGTGAGCATTTACATCAGCCCAAGAGATTAATTTGTTGTTTATTTCTACAATTTACAATAGCTTAATTTGAGCTGGCGGGCCCCACAAAACATACTCGTGGGTCATAGTTTGGACATACCTAGTTTAAGCTAAGATACCAAAATAGTTATAATATTTTAAATGTACCATTGATGACTTTTCCAAAAAAATCAGTAAAATTTACTTTTAATTTGCTCACTGCTAACATACCATTTAACAAGATTTCATTTTCTGTAATTTGTATTCTAGTTTTGTAAATATTGTACCAAACTAAATCATATATTTTAAAATGTGCTTCAACATACTTTTCTCAAAATATTTTAAAATTGTGAGTCTTAGGGTCTTGAAAATGTTAAAAAAATGAAAACAAAACAATATTCAAAGTATCACTTTTTTTACAAGCTTAGTTTTTGCATGCACACATTTGTGCATCATCTTTCACTAGTAATACTTTTGAGTACTATTCAAAATATAATATGGACACAAGAAATATATTTCAACTAATTTTAAGTATTTAAACAACTTTTAAATGTTTAGTATTTAAACTTAAAACTTGTACATCACTATCACTGGTTATATCTTCCAGGGTTAGACTGGCTATATTCAAGCATGTATGTGTGTGCTCAGTATTGGTATAGATGGCTACCAAGCAAACATTTAGGTTCAAGTTTAAAGGGGAACATGACTTTTGAAGGATATTTCATAAATAAAGTTGGAAATGTAGGTATTTTACGAATCTGAATTCGAATCCTTATTTAACTTTCGAATATCAGGTTTGAGTCTTTAATTTGATATTTTCTTGAATCTCGAATATCCTTAAAGATTCAAGATATTCGAGGGACCCCATCCCTAAACATAGTGTTGACTAAAATTTACATTTTTAAAAGTAGATTTAAAAAAAAAAAGCATTTGTGTATATCAATTATGTAAATAAACACATTTTGCCTACCAAAAAACTTTTTAAAATAACAAGCGCTATGAGCAGTAAAAATAAATTTTAGGACACTTGATTATTTTATAGTCCTACTCACCAGTTAAAACATGTTTATCGATGGTCAATTTTTCTAAATTACTTGCACCAAGTTCTTCCTTCCCTTGGGGGTCACATTTCATAGATATTATCAATAGACATAAAATAACAGTGATAAAATAGTAAATGCTATCAATTTTGACCGCTAAAAAAAGTTAGTATTTCTAAAAGGCTATTTTTATGAAGATTGAACTGAACCAATCCATTGTGAAGATCCCCTAATAGTTATGGTTACACCATGTTGGGCAGAAGGTCGATCCTCTATATCAATTTCTTTTCCTAGTAGTGAAGGTTACATTATGTTGGGCAGAAGGTTCATCCTCTGTGTCACTTTCTTCCCCTAGTATTGACAGTTACACTGTGTTGGGCAGAATATATTTTTTCCCCTAGTAGTGACGGCTACAGCATGTTGGGCAGAATGTCAGTTTTTTGCGCCAATCTCTTCCTCCAATAGTAGCGGCTACACCATGTTAGGTAGAATATCAGTTCTTTGCGCCAATCTCTTCCTCCAATAGTAGCGGCTTCACCATGTTAGGCAGAATGTCAGTCCTTTGCGCCAATCTCTTCCTCCGATAGTAGCGGCTACACCATGTTAGGCAAAAGATCGGTCCTTTGTGCCAAGTTCCTCCTCCTCTTGGCCTCGCTGTCTGGGTAACTGTCCTTGTAACCTCCTGTGATCCAGAGCAGTTTGAACAAAGGGATCTGGTCCTCATCAAGGTCATGATACTGGGGGGTGGAACTGAGTCGCGGAGGTTGCGGAGGCGCCGGTATCTGTTTGGGTAGCTCACTGGATGTCACGCCGCTAGGGCGGTGGCCGGGCTCTGCAGTGGCGAGTTGTGTCTCATGCTCTTGGTGCCTGGCGGAGGAGGATGGAGAGTGGGCGAGTGTCACAGCCCTCGACATACCCAGGAGGACTATAAGGCACCATGTGGCGAGTAATATCACTCTGCAGCAACACATCATTATCTGTAACACAAAAAATATTTCCCTTTATGTTTTTGATCCATCTAAAATACAAATAGTAGTGCAGATATTTAATATTATTCCCCTTATGGGGAGGGCGATGTAGGGAGTTTAGATCAGCCCATTTTTTGATGAAATAATTAATGCTGACAAATTAGCAGCTTAAATAACATCAAAATTTAGTTAAAATAAAATATAATAACTAGTATCTACCACTCTGCTGTTTAGGTAAGATATTGTTTTTAAGATTCTTAATAAAACTAAGATCCCCTCTGTGGTCTAGTGGTCAGAGTTCCTGGCTACTTATTCAAAAGTCCCGGGTTCAATCCCCGGAGCTTGCGGAATTTTTCTATGAAGCAATGGGTCTGGAGCGGGGTCAAACTCACCACCGAAAGGACAAATGAGATGCTACTTTAATAAATAAGTGGCGGCTCTGGTCTAGAAAACAAAGATTAACAGTCGAAGAGTTCGGTGTTCTGACCACATGATACCCTCTATCTGCAAATGTTAGCACTATCACAAACAGTGGTGGCCGCTTTTTGGTCAGTATAACTCGATTGCGGGCTTGCACCATGGGATTTTTAACACAACTCAGGAGTATTAACATGTCCATCACTGCCAACGGATCTTTGAAATTTTTAAGAATTATTGTTTATTTATTTGACGTATTTAATGCAAAAGGGCCTACCAATTTTGCCAAGAAAGATATTTTCACGTACTATCTAGGTTTGATTTTTTACATGCCACAATAGACATGGGACTGGTGGCTTCACCTACCCTTTGAAGGAAGTTGTACTACGGCTTTTAATGGCTCAAGAAAAATCTGTTGACCAGGCTGGGTTTGAACCCACAGGCACTTTACTCCAAGACCACTAAGGTCAACGAAAATTTTGTTTCAACTCTGACTATGAGAATATATGAATGATTGTGTCATATCATTTATATAAAGTGTCTTCCTCTTTATTTTTATTTTAACTCAATTTTATTTCATGGTTGGAACTATCCTTTTATAAGTGGCATTTCCAAGGTCTTTCAATTACACAATATCATCTGCTGGATTCTCACCCAAATTATAGACTTGTGTTAAACCCATGATGGGGCATTTGGTTTCAAATTTTCTTTTATATAAGAACCACACCAATACTTTTCTGTATTAAAAAAATCGTTAAAACGTTTACCATTAGTTAAAATAAATAGTGTGGGGTGCCGCACAGATTTTCTTGCTCATATGCCTAAAAATGGAAACATTAACTCAAAACTGATAAAATAAGTGAAACAAAGTAATATACATTGTTGCAGAAACACTCAACTAAAGAGCACAAATGAAATAATGTACACTGTTACAGAAACATATCAAGAAAAAATTAAAAGTAACATCTTTGTTTACCCACAAGCATAACAATCTATTTCCCAAACATCAACCTAAGAAATATATTTGCCAATATCTCAAATACTATTGTTTATTTTTTTAAATACATTTAAAATAAAGGTTTTTATTTTTTAATAATACTACAACTTTGCAATGAAAAGCTATTTCGTGTCTCAAATATTTGCAGGGATGGGATTACAACTGGAAATCTGTTAAGTACCTTCAAAGCTATTTTCACGAGAAAATGAGAATTGCGATTTTTGTTTGTAATGTTAAACACTACATAGACACAAAATTGTACTAGCAGATATTGAACAAATTATTTTTTTCTCTTCTAACTGTCAAGTAAACTACCCTTAGTTTTAGAAATAGATAATTCCAAAAATTCTCCCAGGGATACTAATGAAACCCATAAGTACCAATGTTTTAGCCCGATTGGTAAAATTATTTCGGCTTTAGTCCTAGTAATAGACAGACAGGCAGTATTGCAAAAATATTTTTCAGGTGCAGGGGTCATGAAACGTTGACATTCATGAAATAGAGTTCAATTTTTTTGACAATCACAATACTTCCTTTATAGGAGGGTTGCAAGACAGCAAAAATAATGTTTATCCCTGGCTGTTATGATGATATGTTAATGTTACTGATAATAAAAACCAAGTCAAACTTTTAATATCTATTCTAGTCACTTGACATAAGAAATCAAAACCTAATGCTTCACTTTCTTATTGGGATCTATGAATCACCTGAACCAATCATGATTTTTATCGAGCAAAGACTATATATTAGAGTGTGTATAACCTGAATGGGTGGTAAGACGTGGTGCTAATAGTAATATATATTAGACCACATTAAGACTAAAGCATTAGAAATGTGGTTAAACACAAAAGGCAGAATTTGCTTATGTCTTCAACTTATCCAGATCTGCTTCAGTGGCTGCATGATCTAAAGCGTCACTTTTACATTAAACTTTACTGTCAATGACAGGGAGATCAGGGTTCGAATCCCAGTTGGGTGTACTGAGGGTGATTTTTGCTAGATGGTTTTCCATTCTATCTCCATGAACATGTGGTTATACGCTCTCTAAAATTCAACTTTCCTCATCCCTGACTCACTAGAGTAATTATTGCATATGCATATAACCTGAACAGGTAGCAAAAAGGGTGCTATAAAAAACTTATACCTCCTTCACATTATCTTAAATAATTATATTTTATCATGCGAAATTATTCCCTAATGAATTATTTTGAGACAGACCATTTGCAAGTATAAGTACTGGCCCTATACATTCAAAGGAAACCAAGTTATGCAGGTTTAAAGTCTTTTTTAAAAATCACAGGATACAGCATGTGTATTCACACAAGGCTACAAATTCAAGGGTGCTAATGGGCGTGATGTGGAGGGGGGGGGGGG
>CABFOW010000362.1:148512-159164 GCA_902141385.1 Timema californicum | reverse complement strand
GGTGATGACGACAACATTTTTATACAATGTGTATTGTGGTTGCTAATGACCAATGAAAATCTGTGTCCAGGCACAACCATAATTTATATTCTGAAGTAAATGGTAAAGTAATTCAAAGTTTGAATGCTGACAGAAGGCTTGGCCATTCCCTGATATGATGTGTGTGTGTGTGTGTTTTTTCATCCCAAGCTTAGTTAGTAGATAAAGTTTAACGTTACAGTCACATGGTTTGTAGCTAGCCTTTGTATAAGAGATAAGGGGTGATTATGGAATATAGTAGCACAGTGTTAAAATAGTCATCTTGTCCCTGGCACCATTACGGGATAGCTCTTATAAAAATATCTTAGGGTGGATGAGTAAAACAACAACGAGGGAAAATAAGAATCAAATGGAAAATTGTGTTGTTTTTTTCTCTTGGCAGGTCAAGTGGAACTTGTGTCAACCACAGACAGTCGATCAGAAAAATATTGCCACTCATACAACTCACTGCCAAGGCTATACTTATTTCTTTGGTTGGGTTTTTGTATTCAACTTCTTATTTTGATCCTAAATTTTCAAATTTGAAGACAAACTCACCACTAGAAGATATATTTTGTTCCACAATTTGGTTATAGTCTGCTTTGTATCTGTAACAGTTATTAATTTTATTTCTGGACAACCCACAGTGGTGGGCATGCAGACAAAAGGGCAGCCTTAGTATAGTTAAATTTAGTATAGTTTGCCAGTGATAGATGGTTTCGGATGTGGATCTCAGTTGGATGTAATAAGGTTAGTTTGAAATAAATTGTTTCTCACTCTCCTCCCCACACACATGCAGCTATGTGTATTATAAGCTCCACATTCTTCATCCCCGCATTCACTAACTTTAATAACATGTGTATTGTCATGCTGGGTAGTAAGATGCGGTGGGGAAAGACGGAACTATTTCTGGACAAGGGTTCTTAGTAGAACCACAAGTTCATAGATAAATCTCAAGCCTTGGTCTATATCAAGAGCATTGAGAACCTGCTTTGGTGTCCACATGGTCTTAAATGTCACTCTCATTATAGACTAGACTGCCAATGACATGGAGAATGAGGTTCGAATTTCGGTCAGGTGTACAGAGGGTGAGTTATACTTAATGGTTTTCTACTCTTCCTCCACATAAATACAGGTGCACTTCCTCTAAAATGCTTCCGTCCTCATCCCTGACACATTATCATAATTAGTACATACACATATAACCTGAACAGGTAGTAAGACACCATGCTAAAACTAAATAAGAGCCTTGAGAGATGACCCAAATCTTGGTGGGGACATAATCTAGTCTTTATAAGATTTGAAAGCAGTCAAGGTATGCATGATTAAAAGTTCACTCCAAGTAAAGTCCTTGACGCTGATGACCCCACTTCTGTTTAAGCCATCCGTAAAACCAATAATAATGAACCGTGTAGTTGAAATAATTGCTAAAGAAGGGAGTCAGGAGACATCTGACCACAGTTTCTAGCAATGTTAGTGGTTTGTTATAGCACTATATTGGTAGAAAGGACTGTATTTGATTGTTACATACGTTACTTTTATTGCATTCATACGTTAAGTATTGTACATTTTAGCTGCCACTTTTGATAGATATTATCAATAATTGTAAAATAAGACTCATTACATAGTAAAAGGCTATCAATGTTAACCCACAAAATACAAAAGTTTGTATTTTATAAAAGGTCTTTACTACCAGAATTCTTTTATAGTCGTTCCTGATTAACTCTCACCAAGGAGTTGTTTATTCATCAAGAGCAATGAGCATCTTCTCATCATGTCTCTCTCCTCTCTGAGCTTGATTACTTCCTTGACCTTGCCAACCACCATGAAAGACACTCATGAGAAGTAATCAGACTTGCTCAAGTTGCTCCTCACACAATTAGCAACAGACTTATCTGACAGATATAAAAGTTACTTGATAAAGTTTCATATATTCATGTGTCAAGTCATGTGATAAACAGATGTCGTTTTTGATAGATATGATAAATACCAATATAATTACACTAATACTATACTAATGATATGGTTGATACTAATTTAAAGTTCACACAGTAAATTTCTAAGCACAAAAGAGTATTTTAATTTTAAATTTGTCTTTTAAAGGTTTCCTTAAGATCTCATCTCAGGGCCCATTAACTGAGAAAGTGGGTCGAAAGTAGTTGATTTTTCATCATTCTTCACTTGATAACAGCGAATATGCGATCAGTTCAGTAGTTTTTACTTTTTCTTGACCCCTCAATCATATTCGAGATTTTGATACATGTCAACGTTTTATGAACCCCTGAAACCGAAAAAGTGTTGTTTGAAATGCCATCTGTGTATCTGCATCATGAACTAGAGCAGGAACTACTTTACCGATCGGACTAAAACTTGGTATCTAGGGTTTTTATAAAGTTCTCCAGATGGGTTTGTGGGAATAGATATCTAATCCTAAAATTAAGGGTCATTTAAAAATTAATTTTCTTGAAATAGGCTATAACAGTTTCGATTAAAATTTGTATCCAAGAACTGTTTAACATTATAAACAAAATGGTGCATCTCATTTTCCCAGGAAAATGACTTAAACCGATGTCACTCGCCTCTAATAGTCCCAGTGACTAACACACCATATCAAGTAGCTGCTACTAGAATGTCACATGTAAATGGTAGTTGGTGTGATTATGACAGTTAAGAAACTCTTGTGCAGAAAGAAGAAATGTACTCTCTTGAACTCTGAGGGTACTATTGGTATCATGGTACCAGACTCGGGTCTGGGAGTCCCAAGTAATAAATTAAAAAATTATAGAAGATTAAATAAAATATAAAATACAAGTGCAATTTAAATTTGTAAGTATTTTTTCATGTGCCTAACTTTTCAATGCTCATTTACATATTAATTTGTGTGCATTCTTTTTGTTTTGTAAAAGTGATCTAATATTAAAAAAAAGTACAAATCAAAGTCAATCAGTGGTGGCATAACAGGGGGCGGGAACTTTATCTTTTGGAAATAATTTCTTCCTACCCCCTCCCGATTGCAATAAACTCTCTAGATTTATTTTACTCCCCTACGATACTATCAAATATTAAGCTGAAAAATGGGTTTGTATCTAATTACAAATAGCTTCAGGCATTTAATTTTCAAATATTTGCTGAAATAGGACACTCTAAATAGCTTCTGAATACATCTAATTTTCCAAAAGATTCCAGGCTAACTAACACCATTACTGTCAGCTTAGAGGAACATTAAAATGTATACAAAAATTTAGAGAAGGGCTACTTTTTCAAAATTTTTGCAGGAGATGGCCACTCCCAATAGCTTCTCGAAGTATCGAAATTTCAAAAGGATAGGTGGAGGATCACTCCATATAGCTTATAGAGAAGTAAAGCTTAAAAAAATATATTTACAAAAGGATGCGTGACCATGACCGAGAATCTCAGCAGTTGAGGAAGTGAGATGTCGAATTGGGACAGCTCAGCTGATAATGGGAAGTGCTAGGTCACTGTCGCGATGGGTGGGATCCGCTGGAATGAACCTGACTGGTGGTAATGGTGGGGGGGAGGAGGGGATTTTCATCGGCTCATTGTGTCACCTTTCATCATTCCCTTCGTCACGACCCCGCGGCTGTTTGGGTCGCGCCTTTGGTGATGAATCTAGGTCAGGTGTACTTACGGAAGTTTTTCCAACATTATTTTTCACTCTTACCATGCAAATGCGGGTACACTTCCTCTAAATATAACCTTCCCAAATCCCTAAAACTATTGGCATAGTTAGTACATAAGTGTATAACCTGAACTGAAGACGCGGTGCTAAAAATAAATAAAAAATAAGCTAATGAAATAGGAATAAGGTAACATTTTATATTAAGTGCACCCACATTTGCATGAAGGGCGAGAAACTATTTAGGAAAAAATACTCTTGAGTACACCCAACCGGTATTCGAAACTCGATCTTTCCGTCATTGGCATTCCAGTCTAACACAAATGTAGTAATAATAATCATAATAATTCATTCATCAATTAGCTATAGCGATTTTCTACATCTTGGTGTTAGTTTTTGATGTTTAGGTTAAGTGTGCTTTCTTGGCAGAATTTCTTATCTTGTTTCTAACTGACTTCTGTAAAAAGAGGATGTTTATTGTTTAATCCTCCAACTAAAATAAACAACTAAATGCACGTATCTCCTGTGCGTGCATTAGCGGCGTGTTTGTGTTTGTGGAGCGTGCGAAGCAGGTTTGTTTTTGTCAGTCGTCTTCACTATCCCAGGGACTAGTTAGGTTAAGACACTTTCCCTCCCGGCATGCTCCACGTTACGTTACGTGATCTGCCTCATCGCGGGCAAATATTTGCTTCGCCTTCGCGTCGTGATTTATTCCGTTGAGAAATTCATGCATTTTACCCNGCCTAAATTTTGGCTAATAGAAACCTTAGGATTAATCCATGCCATGTATCAGGTTCACCCCGCCTTAAGTTAGGAATTGTCCAAGTGATTCTTTTAAAATTCATTAAATATTCCCTTTACGCCCCTCATCATATTCCTTTCGATATTGTGTCATTTTTAGTCAGTTCTGATACTGGAATAAAGACATTCTATGAACAAAAATAAATTATTTTATTGAGGTTGCATTGGAGATAAAAAATTACCTTAAAACTATCCTTCACATAACTTGTAGGGGCATCCAGTTTTTGAAATATTCCCGGGAAAGAACTCCGCATCTCCCTTTGTCATGAGGGCCAGGTCCGCTGCCGTCTTATCTTTCAGGATTGTTTGATCAATGGTTGGTTGAATTAATTAATCCCAAATTGAATTGATGAATACAAAAATCAGCTACCATACTATGGACACTTTTATCTTGTTGCGATCTGGGACCCAACACATGTAAACAATACCAAATAAACCTCTTGAGATGTCTAATGGTCTAAGACGTCACTCTCGTATTAGACTGGCCTGCTGATGACGGGGAGATCGGGGCTCTACTCGCGGTTGGATATAATGAGGGTAGTTTTCCCTAAATGTTTTCCTACTCTCTTTCCACGCAAATGAGGGTATACTACCTCTAAAACGCTTCCTTCCTCATTCCCACTCCATTATCTTGTACTTGAATAACCTGAACAGGTTATACGCGGTGGTAAATAATAAACACCAGATAAATATGCGAGATATAACTTAAAAAAACAACACATTCTAACTAGAAATAGAAATGTATCTCTGAAAATGTAAATCACAGATAAATTGAATCTTTGCTTACAATATTTAATTTATTTTTATATAACACTGCGTCTTACTACCCATTCGGGTTATACGCTCAATTACTAATTACGCTGATGGATTAGGAATTGGGAAGGTTGAATTTAGAGGAAGTGAACCCGAATTTGCGTGGAGGGAGAGTGGAATTTTTTTAGGAAAACCCCTCCCCAGTTCACCCGACCGAGATTCGAACCTCGATCTCCCCATCCTTGGCAGTCTAGCTCAACACGAAACAAGCGCGTTAGCCAACTACGCCACCGGAGTGGGTCTAACAATATTGAAATATAGCACACCACGTTAAAGACACTTTTCAATCCATTCACCAAGTACTGTATTCGATAAGTGAGAGTGGGAAGAGAACTGAAATATCTGTTAGTGCTTTGTTGTGATTCATGTGATAATGGTTTCTGGTGTTACGCCCTCAGAATAAATTTAACTAAAATGTAAACTTTTAAAATTTTGGAATATCTCGATTACATTCGTTTAAAAGTAATTGAAAAATTTTCCTGAAGATTATCTGAAAACATTTTTCATATCTAGTTTGAAATGGTACTTGCTCGATTCTAGTTGTATCCTGATCCAGAGCCAAAGTCGATCAACCCACACACTCCCCTCCCTACCTGTTAACAGATATGGCTGGGAAACATACAAGGTATTATACCCGATTCTCAGCCTCCAGGTTAAAATAGTTGCGGCTTCGGTGGCTGCATGGTCTAACGCGCTACTCTCGTGTTGGACTAGACTGCCGAAAACGGGGAGATCTGGGTTTTATCCCGGTTGGGTGCACTGAGGGTGGTTTTACCTCAATTGTTTTCAACTCTGCCACCACGCAAATGTAGATGCACTTTCTCTTAATTAAACCTTCCTAATTCCCAACACATTAGTGTATTTAGTACATAAACCTATAACCCGAACGGGTAATAATATGCGGTGTTAAAAAAAGTGTGTGCTCCTTGGAAGAGCTTAAGGCCGTCAACACACTAGGTGCTATCGAGGGGAATTAAAAAAAACCTCATTTTAAACATAAGACACACACATATCCTTCGGCTGACTTCCACAAATATATGTTCAGGTTGCAACCCAACCCCCTCTTCACATAATTTCACACTACTTTACAAGGAGCTTACTCAAACTGAACATTACGACTACACTGGTCCCTTTATGATGAAAATATTAAAAGTTAGTCGTTTAACAACTGAACATTTGGAAGTGCTTTTTATCAGTGTGCATTGACAGTAGCGAACCCCAGTGTTGTTGGAATTAACTTGGCTCGAGGAGCGCAGAGAAACTTCCGTACCTTGTCTGTGGGGCTGGGACGACAATTTGTTTACGACCCCAGGTTGTGCCCCAGCTTATGGCGGAGGAACAAAGCTGTGTGTGTGTGACTCTGGTCGTCGGGCACGTCGTAATAATGCTGCGCGCCCGACATATCCTGTGTTCTTGTCGGTGACGGACTAATATGGGGAGCGCTCTCAAGGTTGTCTCAATAAACAGCGCTGTTCCGACACAGCTCGCGTACACATGGTTTGACTGGAACACACTACCTCATTGTTCACTTTATTATTTACTGTCCTGAAAATATTTATAGCCTCAAAGTTTTTTCTATTCTATTGAATTCTATTATCACATTTAAGAAGTTGTTTCCCTACTACTTTTCATTATGATTTTCAAAAATATTTTATTCATGCCCAACATTAGAATTAATACACACAAAATAAATTAAGAAACATTATATCTGATGTGGCTTAACTAAAAATTATGAAACACTGAACATTAAGCGAGTTTTCCATACACCTTTCCCCCTATATTCGTTACTAGCTATAAGACCACTAACTAGTTTTGCAATTTTCAAGTTTGTGGAGTCTTTCAGGATATACATTCAGCAGGCACAGCTGATTTAGTCTTATCGTGAAGCGAAGATAGTTTTTTTCTTCGTGTAAGCATTGAAAAACTTCTTTCTGCAGTAGCTGATGTAGCTTATATCACTATAAGAGTTTTCAAACAATGTGTGCTCCATGCACATTTTATATTTGTTATGTTACCTTAGTGTGGACTTTGCATCAACAAGATCTTTACTTTATCTAAAAGTTTACTATATTATTTTTTCGGGGGAGGGGGTAAATTATACTTTTAACCTCCCTCAATTAAAATTCCCCCCCGTACCCCCACGTTCTTGCGTCACTGATTATCCTGGCTACACTCCGAACCGATAATTGTATTTTGTGTCTGTAATTATTGTTCGTCTTCTATCTGTTTACCTTGGATAGCATTCTATTAAAAAAACTCGTCGTAAACAATAACCGCCTCCCTGGTGTAGTGGTCAGTACACCTGGCTACGGACCTAGTAGTCCCGGGATCGGTCCCCGGCTGGGATAATGGGCAATTTTCCCCAAAGGTTAGCTAGGTTTTTTTTGTGCCGCGTCTTACTACCCGTTTGGTTTTATGCGCCTTTGTACTAATAACACTAATGGGTTAGGGATTAGGAAAACTTAATTTAGAAGAAATACACCCGCATTTGGGTGTAGGGAGAGTGGAAAACCATTTAGGAAAACCTCCCTCATTGCATCCGACTCGCATCGAACGCTTATCTCCCCGTCCCGGCAGTCTAGTCCAATACGAGAGTAGCGCGTTAGACCACGTGGCCACCGAAGCGGGTTTAATTAGGTTTAAGCTAGTTTTAAGATCATTTCTGCCTCCACATCTTCATAATCACTATTATCACATCATCTAATCGCGGGTGTGACGTGTATAGACAACCTCCATAGGTGCACCCTGGGCAATGTTATGTGCCACTAGAGTGAAGAATAGTCCACATACAGGTGACCGAATTAGATATATAGCTCCCGGTCAAATATGTTATACGCTTAGAATAACAATAAATCGTTAACAACCGCCAAGAAAATTAGGGTACTAATAATGAAATGTGGTCACATGATTGTTTACGATTTGGATGCTATTTTTTTCCTCAAAAGTATTGTTTAGAGTTTTTTATTTGGAGGTTTTAACGTGCATTTTATAAAACATATTTACATAAATAAACTCATGAATTGGTAATTACATTCTGATTTAGATAAGAAAAGAAAAAAAGGTCAGCAATTAAAGTTACTAAAATTTTTGTTTCGTCAATTTATATGTCAAGTAATGTGGTCTGCAGCTGCCACTTAACGTAGTATCAATACCAACGAAATAAAACTAATAATACATTAAAATGTTATCGATGTTGGCCACAAAAAATATGTTTATATTTGCTTAAAGGCTCTTCAGACCACAATTATGAAACTAGTGCGTGTTAATTTTTTCATTTGTACCTTTAACACCAAAACTATTAATTACTTAATCTAAGGTGTAGGAATGATTAGCGTAATTTTAGTGGAAGTGCGTCCACATTAGCGTTGAGGAGGAAATGGGAAAAAATACAGTGATAAATCGCTTGTTAAAAACCACCTTCAGTACGCTCGGGCCGGTATTCGAACATGAGCCCGTCACGGGTAGTCCAGTCTAGCCCGACTCCAAAGAACACGCGACCACCTGTATTGCTAGTACACTTTTTTTAGCACCTCCTTTTTCGTATTATAAGGTTAGGGTTTAATTCAATGGTTCTCAAACTGGTCCGCGAAAATTTTCTGAAATTTTTATGGAAAATCTGTATTTTTAACACATTTAATCACATTGAAATAAAGAATAAGAAATGTATTCGTTCATTTACTTTATTGAGATGTCCTAGTACCATCTTAATTCTAATCATAACTATGCTGTTATTGTTTCTTGTCCCCTGGTCTTAAAAAGGTCCATGAGGTTATAAATTGAAAGATGTGGTTTGGTGTTGATTAATGATTTACCATATTCTTTTGTGTTTTAAAATATAGTAAAAAACAGTACTTTTATATTAATTTATTTTTAACTTTTCTAAAATGAAATAAATCTAATATCAAGTTTTTATGATGATAATGCATTTTAATAAGTTGTTAAATCATTATTCCTACATTTTGATACTTAAATGGAAGAGGTGCTGAAGTAGGTGGTCCGTGCTAAAGGAGAATTTGAGAACCACTGGTTTAATGGATGAGAAAGGCTATATTATAGGAAGTGTGCCCGTATTTGCTCGAAGGGGGAGTGGAAAACCATTTTGGATAAACCACCCTCAGCACACCCGACCGATATTCGAAGTCATCGGCGGTGTTGTCTACTGCGAGAATAGCGCCTAAGACCTTGCGACCACCGGAGCGGGTAGTAAGTAAGCTTGCTGAGAGGGAGTTCTCATATATCTCTCCTACGGTCAGTTTATCTACCGTGCGAGCTTTGAACACAATTTCGAGTATTTATTTGTCACGCAAGTGTGCATCAGTGACGCCCAATCGTCCTGTAGGGCGCCTGAATGTCAAGCTAGTTGTGTCATTTAGAGGAGGAGAGAGAATCCTTTTATTGAAACTTCAGCAGAGCGTGTCATGAGACTGGCTTTATCATTCATTACAGTCATTGACAGTTTAGAAAACGTTTGGGAAGGTCTCTTCAGAGTCAATTTGGCGGTGTAAAAAGCTTGATTTGATTTTAGACCCTCAAAACGATTGCAATGATAGTTCAAACATAAGGGTTGCCTATACTCGGGTTCCCAAACTTTTTAGATCTGAAGAGCCCTTGCACTAGGAAAAGAAAAAAAGTTGGAGTCCTCTGAAAATGTTTTACACTAATACCCGCCTCGGTGGCGTAGTTAGCTAACGTGCTAGATTTGTGTTGAGCTAGACTGCCGAAGACGGGGAGAGATCGCGGTTCGACTCTCACTCAGGTGATTTTTTCTAAATGGTTTTCCACTCTCCTTCCACGCAAATTCAGGTTCTCTTCCCCTATATTCAACCTTCCCAAGTCCTCCCCCACTAGCAAAATCAGTACTTAAAGCGTCTAACCCGAAAGGGTAGTAGAAAGACGCGGTTCTAAAAAAAAAAGTTAGTTAAATTTTACAAGCATAAAACAAACGGGAAATATCACCTGTTCTACTTGGGCAAATCTCCTTTATTCATATTTGGTGAGAAAAAAAATCCTAATTAACTTAATGATAATGTGAAAAACAGAAACTCATATAAAATCACCTCACGTATCCTGAGATAACTATGTCGGGTCCTAAAACAGAACTCGGTGACCTGTTGGTCTAGGGGTAGAGTGTCGGACTTCTATGCTGGTGTCCGGGGTTCAATCCTCGGTCCCGGCACAGATTTATCTGATTACCAAACCCTTCCTTCACCTCTGACAAGACATCTTGTGAATGTGGGGAATGCCAGGCCTCCACCGTGGTTCGGATTCCACGTTAAACTGTAGGTCCTCCATTTCATCTCACAATCACCCTACCATTACACATTGGCGTAAGTGCGTATAACCCGAACGGGTAGTAAGACGCGGTGCTAATAATAATAATAAT
>CABFOW010000362.1:101815-148132 GCA_902141385.1 Timema californicum | reverse complement strand
ATATATATATATATATATATATATATCGCCGCCTCTCCTTTCACAGTTCTACTCAATTGTCTCTGCGGCCTGTCATTACGAGTCCGCCCCGACCTTTTAACGGCGGCGTTTATTCCAGTCTTGGAATGGATTGCGAACCCTAGCTTACTCTAGTTCTAATTGCTAACAGACGGACAACTTGGGCGGGGTCTTACGTCATTCTGGTATCGCCTTGAGGCACGTGCCACTAGTACTCTCGTTTTTTTTAGTTCAATTTTAAAAGGCGTGTTCACTTTACCTTTTTATTTGTATTTCTTAAAGCCTGCTTTTATAACATTGCTTGCACGTAGAGGAAAATAATACTTCGGTGTTGTAGAGTGAGTTTTTTTTTTACAAAATGCGAGGTAAAAATAAATTGTGATAAGTCCTTGGAATCGATTCGGTTTGATCTTGTTTTGATTAACAATTACAGCGAGGAAAAAAAGGCAACGGTCACCGAATGTCTATTATTTCTCTTGCTCCACTTTGTCTGTTTTGAAATAAAGGGAAAGGCCGTGTTTGTAGCAAAGTATCGTTCGACTTGGTCTGATGTAGTAATTCTGGTTTGATTTGGGCACTGGCGTAACAGATTAAGCTTGCCCTCCCCTCTTCCCGCAAGATTTATTTTCGTGCCCCCTTTCAAGTCATCTAACACCTTAATAAATGTTACAAAAAATAATTAATAGTCGTAAATAATTACTAATTTAGTAACCAAACCCTATAATGAGTGTTGTAACATCGGTTTTATGTTGAGAACGTAATCAGTCAGTCAGCTTGACTGCATGAAGATAAAAAAAATATCTATACTATTTAAAACTGAATGAAATAATTGAAATAATGCTATAGCTTAGTTATAATTTACAACACTTTATGACAAACATATTAAGCTATCTAATTACAATTATTTCCACCAAATTTCTAGTGATTTAAAGTTCCCTTTCGCGGGCCCTTATATACCACTGGGCTCCCTCGCATTGCAGGCCCTGCAGGTCTGGGTGTTACGCCACTGGATTCGGTACACGACTTAGAAACACCAGCGTCATATGGTCAAAGGCAGGGTGGTCCAACCATCTCAAGGGTAAAATCTGATTATCACTTTGTAACGCGGGCTAGAGATTATGTTGAAGTAATCCCACCAACTTAATGTAAGCCTACAAACAACACTTAATAAACACTTTCTTTCAAGAAAGTGTTTTGTTTCATTGGTAGAATCTTTAGAATTTTAGTGCAAAAAAAAAGTGTATTTATCTCTCAAAAATGTAACATGAAAGATGCACGCGCACACACTTTCACATAACAGTTTACTTATACATATTCTTATAAATCAAATAATTTCAGAATAAATATAAATATAACAATTTTAAATAAATAGTTTTATTTTATTAACTAGCTATTTTACATCTATGTCCAAGGGTTTTGCTTTAATTTTCCTTGAGAATACTGTGAGGTCCGCCAGTTGGACCTCACTGGTATAAGGCAACGTTCCCCGATTTTTCGTCACTTGGTTACCCCTTTAGGGTCCACGACCTAACCAACATACTATACTCCCTTCTAGCTCTTCGTAAAAAAAAATTGTTATCTTGTAAAGTATAAACGGCCGTTTGAAATTTTAACAAATCACACACTATCAAAAACAAATATTTCATGGTGATATTTTTTTCAACCCTGCATGAAACATCTAGCTCACAAAAAAAAAACTAGTGAATGAATTTGCCAGAATTCACCATTGATGATTCTTTACCAAATGAGTAAAATAATTGGGGCTCGTAGACTACTCGTACTAATTTATTTTTATTGTTATTCTTTAGTTACCTATGTAAACTTAAATAGTATATGTTTGAATGGATAAGGTAAAGTTCATAATCCAGGTAAGGTATAAATCCATTATAGCTGATAAACCTGCATGAATTCACGGTGAACTGCGTTATATATTTAGCTCACATTTTAATAGAATGCATTTTCCCGTGAAATAGAAAGATGTACAATGTTTCAGCATTCTCATCTCTTTTAGAAGTGACTGAAAAAGTGATAGACAGATTTGAACTAATATTAGGTATTTAATAACACTTTGGTGTAGGTACTTCCTTGTACGCTCTGAAATCCTTCTCGTACCAGAGTTTTGTGGCACATGAATCCCAGTTTGGTAAACACTGGTCTAGGATATTATACTCACATTATTCACCAGGTCGAAGTTCAAACACTTAAGTCTGCCGGTTTTAAAATTAAAAACAAATTGGTTACGACTTCAAATAAAATTGTACTTAAAAATTGATTATAGAATGGCCTTCGGTAATTTCAGAGCGTTTTAGCGGATTATGAACCGCTTCTACCTTACCTCTTAACGTTTCATATGAAAACCCCTCCAGTTGGGATTAAAACCCGATCTCTCGAAAGTCTTGTCAGTGGGAGATTGGCAGGTATTATGTCCGATTCTGACCCGTAAAGAGCAGCTTTCAATCTCGACCAACTGTGCAGAGTTGTTTCACATGTTCTTTTATTTCCCCTACAGGTAAATGCTGGTTTATTTATTCGATTAGCCTTTTTTCCCTAAATGTTTCTGTTGAATTAAGCAGGAGTCGGCAACCTTTTCGGGGCTCCTATGGACTTTTACATTTATCAAAGGTCCCGCGACCACCCTTCATTTTTTCACTCGACTTTTAAATACATTTTTTCTATATCTCTTGTATTAATTCCTTAAATTCAATATTCCCTCCAATACTTATGTCTCTGCCTTTATAGAAAAAACATAAAATAAATAAAATGTAGATTCAATTTACCTTAGAAGGTCAGTCTTACCTTGACGGATTAAACTATGGCTCTATCTTACAAGCTGTATTATAGTGGATTAATGCAAGGTAAGCTTGGATTTTCGTAACGATATCATTTTATTACGCGATTGACTGAAAATGGCTGTGAGATCGACTTTTTGCCGACCCCTGCTGAGGCACTCATTGCTAAGCTAAGCAATGGTCCCTCCTTTCAATCCCGATTTCAGCAGACAAAAAAATTACCCTCCTACTTACAGTTAGGGGTATAACGTGATGTTTTTAACTCTGTGATGAGTGCTCAAGAAAATTACCTTTCCAGCCAAACCCAGCGTGTTAATTTAATGACTCCCTTAAGGCCTATTTCAACAAGGTCTTCAGAAGCTTCGTCTGGCCAATTAAGTTGTCAAACACCTAGCCCTGAAGGTGACCTGGCGGTCTAGGGGTAAGGTGTCAGACTTCTGTGCTGGCGGCCGGGGTTCAATCCTCGGTCCCGGCACAGATTTATCTGATTACCAAACCCTTCCTTCACCTCTGACAAGACATCTTGTGAATGTGGGGAATGCCAGGCCTCCACCGTGGTTCGGATTCCACGTTAAACTGTAGGTCCTTCATTTCATCTCACAACCACCCTACCATTACACATTAGCGTAAGTGCATATAACCCGAAAGGGTAGTAAGACGCGGTGCTAATAATAATAATAATAATAATAACCTAGCCCTGACATAACTAGCGTTCCATACACTCAAGTGCGGAATACTTCTGAATCAAATATTCACAACTTGATTAAAGTACCACTGAGTGATTTTCGAGTAATCATTGGTAACACTGTGCCAGGAAATTTCAGTTTTGAAAATTAAATATTTGCTAATTTTTTAACTTAGTAATTTTATAAGATACAATAATTTAAGATTGAATAAATAGCATTGTTTGCTTCTTGTATAGTTTTGTGTAATTTTTTCCTTACCTCAAACAAATAGTTAATCGTTTCTTCGGTGAAATTGATGTCCTCCAATTGGTATGCATCTTTACGATGTCCTATTTAATCAGGACTAACAGTTCGTAAAACTCGTTTCTATTTAATCTAAAGTAGTTTTTAAATTTGTCCTCGTCAACTTCTAAGTCTCGCTGAACTAGATGGTGAAATCCTCCGAATGATTCCCGTTGCAGGTTTATTTCGTGGGTCCAGATCCGTCCTCTGCCTCCTAAATTTTCTTCCGCTTTCCAAAACAGCTGCTAACAGCAGCATCTCCTCTTACTAAGTACTATCACCTAAGTTCAAACAAGACATTTTTGGAAAATGCCATAACTAAACTTTACTGGAGCAGACCAGAACGAAACAACACTGAATTCGGGAGGGAAAAGAGGGACCATAGCTTAGCTTTAGCTTAGCAATTAGTGTGAAACCAAATTGACAAAATCTTAGCACAGCATAGCTTAGCTTCTGTGTGTGTTGGCCTTTAGTCCGCGTACCTGCATCAAATGTCATGGGGTTCAACGCGTCAAGATTGTAACTGACTCGATCGTCGGGCGACAAAAACTTCAAATCTCGTCCGAGTATATTAGGGATCGCTTCCCTCTTGTATCCCTTCCTTCGCGCAAATGATGGCGCATGTCCTCTAAAAATCCCCTCATATGCTGGTCTATAACTACGTTTTGTCTTGATGGTCAGAGAGTGGGTGATTGTCTGGTCGCCAAGGCCTTGAGTAATATGCCAGGACAAGTTTCTCGCTACTCCGCCTCCAACCTGCCAGGGGGGGCCGCCTTAACGGAGCGCTGAGGTGTATTGCAGATATGCAGAAATTACACGTTTTTAACAAAGCGAAACGAGGTTAGTTTTATCTTGACCATTTGACATTTTGTTTGTATGTTTGTATGTATGTCCAGATCTTTGCTCCGCGATAACTGTCAAATGCGTAAATGGTGAGAACCTTAACTCAAGTCTTCTTTAAACAAATTAAAGTTATTTTTAACAGGGTCACAGCGGGACATTATAAGATAATTTGAGAATTTTTTAAGTGGTTTTGATGCCTTGGCACTGCTGCCATTCCCATTAAAAGAGTGAAGCCCTCAACACGACGAGATAAACTCTATAACAGGGGCTTCCAACTGGCGGCTCACAATGTGTTTTTTGTTGATTTTTTGCAGCCCACGAAGTTTCTTAGAAAAGTAATCTACTGGGGGGAAATTGATGTTTTCATCCGAGAAATCCAAAGTTTTGACCTGCGTGAGTAAAATCAATGAACTCTCCTCCAACTGATATTCTATGTTTAATCTATTCCTGACATTCATCTACTGATGTATTATATTGATGTATCAAAGATAGTATATTTTAGTAAGAAAATTTGTTTAGTATGTAACTAAACACGTTTGGATTAAAACTTATTTCATTCGCAATTAAATATCTGTTTTTGCATAATTTGACAAAAATTAACCGATTATGATGCACTAGACCCGGGGTTGGGAACCCTGTGGCGAATTTGAGTTTGTCAGCTTTCATAGTACAATAAACTTTTTCCTGATGGCGAGTGCTGATTGTAACTTGAAATTTCCTGCAAATCGTTTGAAGCAATCCTCTTTTTGAATGAGTCATTGACGCAATATTCTCCTCCACTCCCTTTTTCCAACACTTCGTTTCATCTGTATTTAGACTAAATGATTGTAAAAGTTCGCACTAAATTGTCTTAATTTTCAATACAAACAATTTGTATCATTGGAGTCTAGCAGTTGTAACTGAGTAGTCAAAATGTGCATGTCTTGAATAAACTTGGTCTAACAAAGTGTGCTATTTTAAATGTTCGTTTAAGCAATAGATTTTCTCAATTTTACCCACTGCGTGGCTAATTTCACTTCTCATTCATTGAAAAAAATATTGCCCACCCGGGCCACCTCTGCATTAGACTAATGGATTCATTTGTGAGCCTCGGGCACTTTTAAATTTGAAACCCCTTCCCTAGAGTCTAGATGCCTGGCCATGAACCATCGGGCGAAAAAAAAACAGCGTTATTTTCTCGTTTTCTTGTGGTCACTAATAAACCTGTCACCCTCACTGGTAGACACGTAAACTAGGGCGTCAGTCACGTCTGGTCTGGTTCGCCAGTGAAGGGGAGGGGGGGGGGCAGAGATAGAGGGAGATGGCGTTCTAGTCGCGATCGGCTGTGTTAAAGTAAATTTTGCTTTGATTTTACACACTACCTTCATGCAAATGCAGATACATTTTCTTTAAATTCTACTTTCCTCATAGCTACACCATAAGGTTGGTGACCTGGCGGTCTAGGGGTAAGGTGCCGGACTTGTATGCTGGGAATCCAGGGCTCAATCTTTGGTCCCGGCACAGATTTATCTGATTGCCAAACCCTTCCTTCCCTTCTGACCATACGTGTGTTAATCACAACTTTTTAATGTGTGGAATGCCAGGCCTCCACTCGTGGTTCGGATTCCACGTTAAACTGTAGGTCCTCCATTTCATCTCGCAATCATCCTACCATTACACATTAGCGTAAGTGCGCATAGCCCGAATGGGTAGTAAGACGCGGTGATAATAATAATAATAATAATAATAATACACCATAGTGTGGATATAAGAATTGGACGAGTACTAGGACCCGGAGCGCTTAGAAAAATCGACCTGACACGTCTTATTTTAGGAAGGTGATTTACGATTCAATAAGAAATGAACAATAAAAAGTTTTTTAAAGTGTTTTTTTGTTCTTGGAGTAAAAGGGTAAATCGGTGAAGAGTAACAAACAGTTTTTGATTTGTAAGTTTAGATTACACCGCAGAGAGAAACTGTTTTGGTATCAGTTATATTCACTTCCCTTGGCAGGTTTTTATATTTACCAGGTTTCACTTGGGGTCTAGTTTGCTAAACGTAGCATGACATAAGTATGTTTACTCATCGTTGAAGTTGTTTTTTTTATAGCATTTCGGCTATTTCTGAGGTGCCGCGCTTTGCCGACGTGGTGTTTGATTTGTGCGGTTATTCCAAATCTTAACTTTTTAGTCTGAAAAATGAGGGTATATAGGGAAGAGGTTATTTCAGAAACATGATTTTTTTTAATCTTGAAATAATTGTATCTTAAATATTTTTATAAATTGACTACTAATTTAAAATGATTGAAATAGTATTACCTAAAAAAAAAGGCTATACAATATAAAAAAAAGAGTATTCATTCTCAAGAAAATAACGATTTTCTCATTTTCATTGGTAAAATTTGTTACGAATTCATTTTAATATAATAAAATACGAAGTGCGCCCTCAGCAGGTCGTTGAAAAATTGGTCCCAAGTCGGCGAAATGCACGAGTGCTTCGCAAAGTTTAATATTGGTCTTAAATCAGTCCATAAAAAACGTCAAATTTCAATATAAATTTGACACTTTTTTTTACAAGTATGTACACATACATTTATTTTTCTTTTGTAGTTTTGCATATAGGCCTAACACAATTAAGCTTAGCTCAGCCTAGGGCATCACTTATATTTACTGAACTTTGAATTCCTTTTTAAAGTTAGATGGAAGGAAACGCGAGAGAAAGTAAGTATTTTTACAATTTTTTACAACAAAACATTGCCTCTGTTGTCCAGTGGTCAGAGCTCTTGGCTACATATCCAGAAGTCCCTTGTTCAATTCCCGGCTTTCCCAGGATTTTTCTGTGAAGCTGTGGGTCTGTAATGGGGTCAAACTCTACCTCGTGAAGACACATAAGGAGCTACTTGTATAATAATAATTTTTGGTCTAGAAAACTGGGATTAACGGCCGGAGGGTTAGTTGTGCTGACCACATGTCACCCTCGATCCGCAAATGCTGGCTTTATCAAATGGTGAAGGTCACTCGGTCGGTATAGCTCGCTCGCGGGCTCACACCACAGATTTATAACAAAACACTTTTTTTTATCAAAATAAATAAAATGTTGCTTTAGTATACATACGTTTAGTTTCATTTCCTACACATAATAATCTGGACAGTTCCTGAATTTTGGTAGTAGGTATTGCTGAATTTGAATATTACCTTTTCCCTTCATTTAAAAAGTTTCTGTTTAAATACCACTATGCTCATGAGTCATGACAAAATGTGAGAATACCAGAATGTGAAAACTAAAACCAACGTATCTACTTAAGGCGCTTGGCCCTGTCGAGTGCAAGTCTAAGACCTATTTTGTGGTATGGTTGGTGGGAGGGTGAGAGGCGTGGCGTGGCCTCACAACCGATCAAAGTATCCTTCCGAGCCAACAAGAACAGATGGATCATGAAAAACGTAGATCGCGCTAGCTATCAGACAGGTCTTGCGGATGTCATACGTTTAGAAATATCAGTTTTCTCGAGAAAGAGTGAAATTGTTATAGTGTTATTTTCAACACCTCTTCTAAGATGATGTATCAAAGTTTATTAGGTGTTATATTTTCTTATTTTTTGCTTTGTATCCGGTAGTTTTCTATTGAAAAATGTCCAAACTATCGATATTTGATCACTGTTAAAATTATAGAGAAGGTGTGTATATAAAAAGTATAACTTAATCGACATGCTTCTATTATTGAACCAACCGTTTCCGAAAAGAAAATTGCAAGACCATACAAATTCTTGAATATAACCGGTTGTTCCCGCGGCTCTGCATCTCCACGCCAAATGAGAAGGGCCAATCGCCAACATTTTTTATTTTTATATAACAGTATAAATCCTTACTAAACTCGGGTTCCCTTCCAACCCACATTAAATTCCTCGAGGTGGTTCGTATTGGACGAGTTTCCCCCCAAAGATAGTACAAAAACTTTTAAACCTGTTTTATCTACTGCTCGGTTAATCGGTTGAACCGATACTTCCTCTGTAATGGAAACGCCAATCCTGCGACCAAACTGGATCTGGTTCTCGCGAGTAACAGCTTCACTTCCGCTCCCGACCTGACTGGCGTGGTGTGGTTTACTTGCGTGGGAAGGTCTGTGACATAATGCGGTGGGTCGGGGCCAGATTCGCGGATAGCATAATTTTAATTATCTATTTTATTTGTCTGAGAAAAATTTACAAATTCATCATATTTAAATGGAAAAGCACATCAATTCTAGTGTCCTGTTAGTTTTCAAGGCTGAGTGGTCAGGTAAACAAACTGCAGATATATTTTACTTTAGTTTTATCCCAGGCTGTGCCTTAAATAATTTACTATTTTCGTTTAGTCTCGTCATTTATTTATTTGACACTCATTTTTTCGGCAGGTTTGTTGCCTTGATAACATAGTCTGTTTGAGGTAACCCATGAGTTACATTCATGGTCTTCCACGTTCCCTTCTCCGTTCTCCATGGCATCATTTACTCAGACGTATCTTAGATCCACAGAGTAACTTAAACAAGGGTTCTATTTTCATTGACCTTTATTTGAACTTTTTTTTATCACCGTGTCTTACTACCTGTTCAGGTTATACGCATTATGAGAGTATATATGAGGAAGGAAGCATTTTAGAGGTAATGTGCCGGTATTTGCATGGAAGAGGAGAGGGAAATAATTTAGGGAAAACAACCCTCAATAGACCCGACTGGGACTCGAACCTCGATCCACCCACCATCATCAGGACCCCTAATTTTGAAACTTGCGAAAATACTCGCTTGCGAGCTAACTCGCAAATCGCAGGCTGCATTGAAACAGAGCTAATTTTGAAAGGTTTCTACTGTCGTGCGAGTCGGTGTAGTGTTGTTTAGCTGGCGACTGAGTTTTCAACCCAACACTGTAAAACCATGACGTGCCAAAGGGTTGAGGCGATGAGATGCCCCAACACGCCATTATACAAGATACGTAACTGAAAGTAAACACTATTATTGTATAGAGTGCATCGTATACAACGATTTGTTTAGTTCCATTGGGAAACCATCTTCCAGTTGTATACATCTAAGCTTGTTGTCTCAAAGTTATATTATTATAAGTAAAACCGTTTTCTCGGCAACTATCCACTTTAGCACAGTTGGGAGCGTGCTTGACTCAAAATCAGGTTTCCACGTGTTCAATCCCACCCTATGTTAAATATTTTAATTTTTTGTCTGAATTTAAATCACGTTTTCGTAATTAGAATTCAGTAATATATTATTTTATTTTCGCAACCATTTTTAAAATATAATTATTCCCTAAGGATTTTTACCATGCAAATAATAATTAGCTTACTTAGCCTTATTTTAAAACGTGTACAAATGTATGTCATGAACCCCATTAATATAATTTTTAAATAATCACCTAAATACAAAATTTCAAAATTAATGTAGGCCTAACGCTTTCAATTTAATACCTTTTTAAATTATTTTTAAGGACTATAATGTTAGTCTAAGCAGGCTAAAATACCTTGTTTACTTCTATAAAATATATTTAAAACATATTAAAATGCTTACTAATACGATCATTTAAAATTAAAGTTTAAAGTCTAATAAAAAAAAAAGTAAGCTAGAGTCGCGAGGATTTGAACACGCAAACTTTAGATCATGAGATGGTCACGTTACCCGCTCAACCAAATTGATATTTGAGAGAGCTTGAAAAAAATTAGTATATACAATTATGTTTTCACCCAAACAAATATTTTTATTGAAGGCTTGCATAAAGTGTACAAAGCAATCATATTATTTTCTTCTCTAAACCTATTTTGTACAGTGGTACATTTATTTCAACAAAATCACTCAGAAAACTGCAACCGAAAAGGGGGATGGCATCCATTTTGTTATTTACTGCCTATTCGATAGACAAAGCCTGTCTCGCACGGTGTGAGGCTGGTGAGTAGAATACGCTCGCTATTCGATCGTGTGACGTCAGTTTTCGCAGCGCAGAAGTTTCAAAATTAGGGGTGTGCGAGATGAGAGAAATACGCTAGCGAATCGCTACTCGCACGTTTCAAAATTAGAGGCCCAGGCCAGTATAGCACGTGAATGACGCTTTAGACCAGAGGTCCCCAACCTTTTTGTTCCTTAGTGCACATTCAAAACTAACGGTAATGCGGCGGTCACCAATTACTTTTTCAAGACAAATTTACTAACTCCCACCTGGCTAATAGTCAGCCTCAACGCTATACACACGGCCGGTCAACTGCCATGTTAAGTTTCCAACAGTGATTGGGACGTTACATGTGGTAATACTCAAGGCCGTAGCCATGGTGGGGAGGAGGGTTCAACCCCCTCCAAGCTGACAAAATATAACTTTAAGAAATACTGCTTTATTTGCGGTTTTAACAAAACTAAAATAAAGATACAAGGAACTATTCAACTACTCACCACCATTTTTATGTTTGGTATATTTTTTAAATATATATTTATTCTGTGTTTATTCAGGCAACAAAGCTGGGTAGACCCATGTTAAGATATTTACAAAGGAAATATAAAGGAAGTATTAGGATTGTATTAGTGAGCATACTGATAGTTCCGAGTAATAAATTACATTTTGTAAATGAGGCGACAAAGACAGAGGAATGAGAGGAAGGGATTGGAAAGAGGGGGGGCTTTCAATCACCAACTTCTTGAGAACAGCATGCCTGGAGATAATCACAAACTTGATTTTTGTCGGAAAAGTGACAGATTTAAATTATTAGTCAAGAATTTTTCAGCTGTGGTCAAAAAGTGTTGGGCAGACGCAAAAGGCTCAGCGGGGGCCATAGCGCCCGCGGGCATAGGGTTGGGAACCCCCGCTTTAGACCCATTCGGCCACTGAAGCGATTATAACTACTTGATTAGTCACTTGATATGTCCATTTCATCCTGTCTATTCTCCCCCAGCACCACTTATCAAAACTTTCCGAATATTTCTTATGCAGGTATTCAAATTGATGTTTATTAATATTATCAGCACCACATCTTACTACTCGTTCGGGTAATACGCATTTACGCTCATGTGTAATGGTAGGGTGATTGTGAAATTAAATGGAGCACCTAAAGTTTAACGTGGGATCCGAACCACGGTGGAGGCCTGTGCATTCCACACATTCACAAGATGTCTTGTCAGAGGTGAAGGAAGGGTTTGGCAATCAGATAAATCTGTGCCAGGACCGAGGACAAATTGATGTTAGTGTGGAGTGTTTAGTAAGCCTATTATTGGGGTGTCATTATCACATGATTTATTTTATCCTTGCACACATCAATAGAATCGTCCATATTGCGTAGTGTGTCTTAGCTCGGAGGACTGGGGCTCAATCCGGATCGGTTACATTGTTAATGTATCCATTTGTATCCCCCGGCCCCCCTTTATACTGGTTCTCCATCTTCGCTGCAGGTAAATGCAGATACACATGGTCATATCTACCCTCGACATTTCTCCAAGAGTCCTGGTCGACGATCTCACGAAAGAAAAATATTTAAATTTGCCAAAACTAAAATAAAATTAGCTTGATTAAAATTATATAATCACAGGAAATAAATCCTTAGATGATATGTTTACAAAGCTAACCAAACAAATTTAAGGCGGGAGTGTATGGGACGGGAATTATTGTCAGTGTTTTTTTTTGCCGTTTTTATATTAAAGCAATTTTCTGGTCCAAATAAATCAGATATTTCTCCAGTAGAAACATAGTCTAATTCTCTTCACATGTTGACCTCATCAGTTCTAGAATATCTGTTAAAGGTGTCCTGAAATTTAATTGCGACTACTCTCTTCATTTAAAAAGTTTGTCATTTAATACTGATGTGCTCATGACAGATATTCAAGGAATGTTGATATCAACATGTGAAGAAAATTTAACTCTTATCTTTATCCTGAAGCAATATTTTATTTATTTTGGCAAAAATAAATAAATGCATAAACGCTGCCCTTAACTCACGTTGTCTACACTTCCACCTTAAGAAAGCGACCCGTACGAATAAAATATATTGACACAGCATCACGAGTCATGACCCAAATCGATAAATTGTTTTGTTGTGAAAAAGTTGCGATTTGATTTGTTTCGAGTCTCCACTTTCTTACCTTCTCCCTTTCCATTGGTTGAGTTTTAAAAATGCAGAGTAAAAGTACTTCGAGATTTCGTGGGAAGTCTTAGCTTTCTTACTGTCGTTTTTATTGTGTCGTTATCTCGTCGTAATAGTCTAGTTGTTGGGACACAGGCGCAGGAAGTCGTCTGAAGCAGCCTCACCATGTGCATCAAGAAAGCCCTTCCTGAATATAAGAGACTTCCCGCAAATAAAATAATAATAAAATAAGTTTTAACAATCAGGTCGTTGGGATGGTAAAAAAAAAAGTTTGTCTTGTCGCTGAACTCAATAGCTGCATTTTACATTCACCGGATAGCTATTGACTATAAACCCAGAGGTTTGTATTCAGCTCCGACAGACTGCAATGATGATTACCCCACTTCCCCTCATATAGTGGTTTTCAATTTTCTCTCCAAGCAAATTGTTTAAATGCCATTTCTTTAACTCCCCTCGTTCCTTTTCCACTTTGTCGCCAATCACCTGACCCAAATCTATGCGTGAGAGGCATTCTTTCCCCCCCATTAGTTTGTGAATTCCTATTCGCCCACGTCTTAATGGCTTGTTTCACCACCACCAGCGGGCCATTTTCGATAGATTTTGACACAATTTGTTCATACAATTTAAATTGATTACGCTTAGTTGTTTGGAAAAGTGTTACCTGTAATCAAAATACCATAAAATGCAAACTAAAGGTTTTGATTTAAAGAAAATACAGCTAGATTTTTTAAAATATATATTTGGTCTCTGTAATATCTTCTTGCTTTGTTTGTAAATACATAACTGTCATGAACCATGAATGAAGTGGTTTCTTGCAGTGTCCTCGCGTGGTGTCACCTGCATCATCTCTGTGACCACCAAATATTAATATGAACACCATGTGTGTCACGCTTGTGGTCAGACACAAAACAAGTGAAAGAAAAGAAAGTTGCTGGCTGTCATTGTCAGACGAGATGTATTTAAGTTCTTTTATTCGACCGCGTATTGTAAACAAAGTAGTCTGAAGAATCGAGCGGATGATAGCCATTAGGAGAGTTAATAGCTTTCCCTTGTCCACAAGGTATACCCTGATTTTGGTAGGAAGGCCTTGTTTTGTACCAGAATTCTATGTTATAGTAGTATTTTGGTAGGATTCTGGTACGAAATAAATCGTTCCAGAATGGTCTTCCAACCGAAATCAGGATGTAAAATGAAAATCCGCTGTTGAGTGCTTCTGTCAAAGTTTTTATCTATAATTTTTTTCATTTATTTTATGTAATTAAAGTGTACTTTCTGATCGTACTGATTATATCAGTATATTACTTTTAATCTATCTTAGAGGTAGGATGGACACAACATCCATTCCCCTACCGTTAATTCATCATTCTGAAAGGGGAACCCCACATTTCATCAATTATAAATGGTTTGACCATGTCGGGAAATGAACCCGGGACCATTAGCTCAGTAGATACCGATACCGACTGAGCTAAGATATCGGACTTCTAACCTAGCATTCAGAAGAATTATCGACACATCCCTGAGTTTACTCAAGGATGCATAAATGTATTATTAAACTAGTGATGGGTCGGTTGCAGTGATTTTTATTATTACTTTCGCAAATAGAGAAAATATTTCAGGCTTAATCGTGAAAAGTTTTGACGCGGTAAAAAAAACTTTAACTCGGAACAGCAGAGTTCGAATCCCTGACACTCTAAAGAGAGTTTTACATTAGAAGGTATTCTTTACTCTGTTCAGGATAACGCTGATCTGTTTTCGTCTCAACAGTCCACATGATTACTCTATGTGATTAATAAGTATGTAATCCTTCCTCGCCGGGATTCGAACCAAAGTTTCTCTGAGGTTATTAAACATATAATGTATTGTTACACAGCTCCTCCACGATCTTGCCCACGGCCTAGACCAAAACACAAGTATAAAACCGCATTTAATTACCTTCGCTCATCGCGTTTTGATGAATAAAACTATTGCGTGATATGCAAAACAAAAGAATAGACAATTTTATTGTTACGCAAGTGGCTTCCTATGGATATAGTTATATACACATCAACACACGTAAATAAGAAGTCACACGGTATTTAGGAATGTCCGGGAATTTATGGCAATCAGTGTGGCAACCCTAAGTTGCAAACCACGCGAAGGTAACAGGTGGTATTGGATTATCGGGTCCTGACTCTATATAGGTCCCCCCACACACTCAGAATTTTAACACAAGCCAACAACGAAATTATATTAAATTCCGAATCGCTAGTGCTTCATCTGATTTCGCCTCATATTAATAGTTAATTAAACCCCAATAGTGTAAAAGTTTTTTATTATTTCTATTTTTCGGTGTATTAACGTTCATTTTTATCCTCCACAGTGGTTGCATGGTCTAAGGCGTCACTCTCGCTACACAGTGTTTCCAATGACAAAGATATCAAGGCTTGAATCTTGGTAGGGTTGATTTTTTCCTAAATGGTTTACCACTCTCCCTCCACGCAAATGCGAGTACATTTCATATAACTTCTACCGTCTTCATTCCTACCCCGTTAGTGTAAATAAGCAGATAGCCCGAACGGGTAATAAGATGCAGAGCACAAAACACAACGTACGTTTTATTAACCAACTGTTTTATTTCACCACGTCTTATCTTACTACCTGAACAGGCTACACACATATATTTTAATTACTCTAATGGGGTAAGAATGAGGGAAGAAGTGTTTTATAGGTAATGTACCCGCATTTTCATGAAAATAAAGTGGAAAACCATTTAGAAAAAACACTGTTGGTAGACCCGATTGGAATTCGAACCCCGATCTCCACGTGATCGCAGGCCAATCGATTACGAGAGTGGCGCCTTAGACTATTAAACCTCTGAAGCGGTTATATGAACCAATTGGTTATATTACCGCACGACTAACTTAGCTATAGAACAACCGCAATAGCCAATCTTCTGGCTGTCAATTCACCACTGTGAAAGAAACCCTAATTTTAGAATCAAACTCGACACTATTTTAAGCACGATAGGTGGACGCAATACTGACCGAGAAAATGAGTCTAATCACCGGGATCCGAACCGGAAAACTCGCTCAAAATAAGGTCGGGAACGCTTTGCAGTGTATCCCTCCTGACCATAATACGAGGCCTCAAACCTTAACCTTCTATCAGCGATGGTAAAAGAGCATATCCACTACGGTGGCCGCATGGTCTATTTCGTCACTCTCGCGACATACTAGAGTGTCAATTACGGGTAGATCCGAGCTTGAACCCCGGTCAAGTATATTGAGGCTACTTAGTACATACCTATTTCCGTGGCCGACTGGACTAAGGCGTCACTCTCGTGATCGATTGGCTTGCTAATCACGTGGAGATCGGGGCTCTAATCCCGGTAAGATCTACAGAGGGTGGTTTCCCAAGCTCCTCCCACGCAAACGTGGGTGACTACCTTTAAAATTCTCCCTTTCTCATTCCTAAACCATTAGAATAATTCTAATAAATGCGAGTAAGACGTGGTGCTATAATAAAATGAACAAGATAAGAGAATGCACAGGTATTCACTTTCGCCCCACCCACCCCCAAGTTGCCAATGGGCTGGGAATGAAGCGTTGCTAACCTTGTCGGTTATATCAGGCATTACGTCACCAGTGTCGGTACCTGGTCGCGCGACGGTGTTATGGATTGTGTCCGCTCACATAAGGCGGTGGTTGTATCAGGTCGAGTGCCGCGAGGGCGTGGTCCCTGGCCTACCTGGTAACCAAGGTAACCTTGGTCGCAGCCTCCGGGGACTCTACCACACTCCATCGCCCTCACATAACTAGAGCAAGATTCTGGTTAGAAGAACATTAGTCGACAGTTACTATGTGTTATTAAACCTACAATAATTTTCATTGGAAGGGCTTTTTAGAAAAAACAAACAGTTTTTAGCGGTGGAAATTGATAACATTTAACTCTATTGTGAGTATATCTTCTTTATCTTTCTTATTTATAGGCCTGTTACATTCCAATTGTTTTAAAGGCTATCCTTAAATCTTCGCCTTGGTCTTCCAGGTTTTCTCCTCACCGGAGGACTTTCGCCTCTTGCTATTTTGACAATTCGGTTTGCTTGCATCCTCTCCATACGTTGGTTCCATTCTCTTCGACGTGAGGTTATCCATTCAGTGACGAGCGTCTGGGCGACACCATTTGTAGCCCACTTTGTGGAAAAATTAACCAATGGCAATGTTCCTTTTCACAGAGGGCGACAGATTATACTAATCGTAGAACCTTTGCTTGGAGTCTCTTTGCATGTCCTGATAAGATGATGGTGATAGTGATAGTGAGTATAAGGGTGTGGAACCAAAAGAAACACTTCCAAACTTAAGCCTATTCAACTAAACCCTGGGGACCGTTGGAGTAATTCCCCTTTCGGGAAAAATACCCAAGATACCAGCTGGGAATCAATTTCGGAACCCCTAGACTCTTATCTAGGTGCACCGACCACTACACCACGGGTCCGGTCATTGACGAGGTTGAGTTGACAAGGAAGATTATCTTATGTTCTCATTTCTTTCTTTGTCGAGTAGCGTTGTATTAGTGATTTTTCTCAATACTTGCATCTCTGCGACCTCCAGCCGTTAATTTTTAGGCATTGATATATCTTAGAAAAGTGACAGCTGCAGATAATGTGAGCTGACGTAAAAAAATACATGAAAGTAGACCTAATAACATTTCTAGCGCTTTTTTTTTCACTAGCACCGCGTTTTATTACCCGTTCGAGCTATACGCTCCCTTCCTATTAAAATTTGACTGTACTTTCATGTATGCATATGTCTAGTGATGTTATCTGCAGCTGTCACTTGATCTCGTGCGGATTTTTTTATGCAACAATATATTTAAATCACAGTATCGGATGGTCTCACTGCGCACTTACCCACATTAGCTTATGCGCGTGCGCGTGAAGTTTTTCATCGTAGTATTGCATTTGAAAGCTATCATTTATTTATAGTCGTGCAATTTTTGATTTGGGTAGCTCGTGAAAGGATTTTAAATTTTGAAAGTTATCTTCCGTTCTTAAGATGAGATGGAAGGGGATGCGAAAAAAGGCTAGTGTTTTTGCAGTTTTTATGGCAAAACATTTTTTTGTGTCCAAAATAAATAAAATATTGCTCCAGTACAAACATATAGTTTAATTTTATTCACATGTTGATATATCAACAGTTCCTTAATATTTGTCATGAGTATCTAACAAACTTTTTAAATGTAGATAAAAAGTTGTCATTAAATTACTAAATACCCTCGACAGATATTCATGAAATTTTGAGGTCACCATGGAAAGAAAATTAAATTCTATGTTTATACTGGAGCAATATTTTATTTATTTTAACCAAAAAAAGTTTTGCCATGAAAACTGAAAAAAATAACTTTCATCCCACCCTAAGGTGTTAGGCGACGAATGATTTAAGCCTCTAAGGTGTCAATCTCACAATAAATTATACGCCGATGACGGGGAGATCGGGAATTTAACCTCGGCTGGTTGTATTGAGGGTGGGGGTGGTTTTCTTGATTTGAAATCACTGTGATTCTACCACTCTAATTAATGCGGATGCTTGTTGAAAAAGAAGTCTTTTGAGAGCTTCCCTTTAAGTCATTTTTACTGAAACCTATTAATTAAAAACATTATTTAGATATTTAACGTTCACTTTCTTAAGAATACCGACTGTATCAGCACGCGATCTACACATTAACTTAACTTATAACAGTAGGTCTGATACCATACACCCAGCCCTAGCGTGGAGCTATATACTAATTAGATATCAGGACGGACCCGTAATTAAATGATAACTAGCTTCATCACCATCGGCCTCTTTGAAAATGAGTAAATTTTGTGTTACACGTAAGAGTCAATAAAATTGTAAAAATGCTACTGACATTTTCTGGTATTTTTGGGATAATTTTCTGAAAAAGAAGTTTAAGAAACGTAGCATAAACTATTAGTTCTGTTTATGTTTTTTTTTTTTACAAAAACCGCTGACAGTCTCCAATGTTTCAAATTCCACAGCCCGTAAGTGCACCAGCCTGCCACTTTTATGGAAAAGACGCAGAAACGAGTCAAGATATTAGATAATAAAATATGTTAAATCGTCAGATTATAGCCTTCAAACAAGTTTCACTTCATTATTTAACAATTAATTTGTATTTTTAAGGATTGCACAAGTAGGACATAAGCTGGTTTAGTGCCTCGTTGGTAATTAACATATCTATTTTAATAATCTCTCCCCTCTTTTTAAATATACTAGCACACCTGAAAATAATTGGATACATTTTTAATCAGTTTTCAAAGGCAGGGATGTCAGCACTAGCTTGGTGCGTTGTTGACACGGTTTGTTGCCTTATTTTTGGCTACACAGATCACAACGACAGTAATGATCACTATCAAACTTTAGGGGTGAGGGGTGTGGGGTGTAATTTTGCATGTGTAAAGCGTTCTTAGCAGGTTCGATTTTTGAATTAACAAAACTGTGCCCAGAAACAATGAAAAAATTACCACTTAACGTCTAAAAAAAACTAACTTGAACCGTTAAAAGTCTTTGTAAGTACGAAACAATCTAAGTTTTTTAAGGAATAATATGCAACATTAATGTTACTGGAAGGCAGTGCGCAAATATAAATTACATTAATGTTGCATAATATTACCCTCAAAATTGAGCTTGCTTAATACTTTATTAATGTGATAATGATTAAATGTTATTCAAAAAATGTTTAATTTGGTTTATTAAAATTGCATTTTCTTTTAAGATTATTGTGTCAAGTATTAAATACAAATCCTTTGCATTGGTGGTTACAATGTTTAATGCGTCACCTTAGTGTTGGACTGGATTGCCGATGACAGGTAGATCGGGGTTAGAATCTCGGTAAGGTGTACGGAGATTTTTTCATAAATGGTTTTCCACCTTCCCTCCACGCAAATGAGGATATATTTGCTCTAAAGTTCTACCTACCTCGTCTTTATTCTAGTAACTTAATTAATATATGCGTACAAACATAACGGGTATTGAGACTGGAGTAAATAAGAATGAGCAAAAATAATGCATATGTACTATTACACTAATGTTTTTGGGGTTAGGAAGGTTTAATTTACAGGAAATGCACCCGAATTTTCGAGGAGGCCGATTGGAAAACCATTTAGTAAAACTACCCTTGCTGCACCCGACCGGGATCGAACCCTGAAATCCCCATCTTCGGCAATCTAGTCCAACACGAGATTAGCGTGTTAGACCACGTGGCTACTGAAGCGGTTGATACTTATTTTACTATAGGGTCTCAACACGTTCCCCAAAATAATCTGTGGAGTAGATTTTTTTAAAGGCATACATGAGGTTTGATACATACAGGGCATGACTACATTAGGTACCTCATACACATAATGGACTCCTAACCACTTGTCTTTCTCAACTTGACGTCTCCTGTCATCAAACCAAGGCCACTCAGTGAACTCAGCACTTTGCATCTTACTTTGGTACCATAAATCTGGCTAACTTAGAACCCTCATGTAGTTTGTAATGTTTACATCAAAATATACTAGTATTTATCAAATTCTTCTTAAATAACTAGCAGTAAAATAATAATGACATTGGTGCTAAATAATTATTAAATTAATTCTTGTGCTTACATTTACTATTAACTTGCTCAAAATGCCCCCCAAAAATAAAATGGTTATTAAAAAGATTCGGCAACCATTCACACAAATCTGTAGTGCGGGTTAGCATTAACTGCAACTATAAGACGCTACGCCTCATTTTACGTATACTTTATTAGATGATTAAAATCGAACACGCTGCCTGCCGAGTTGAGCAAAAGGTCAGCGTGCCGAACTCTTGACTCCAGAAGATACCCCTGGATTAAAATCCTGACGCACAAGACTATGATTAAAAATATTTTTCATTTATTCTTGCATGCATACTTAGTTTCCCATCATCTTTATCACCTATCAAAAATAAGCTAGAAAATTATAAAAATAAAATTAGAAACTCATATTTTGATATTTTACTTTTTTTTAAATAGAAATAACAAAATAAATAAATAAACAAACACTTTAACCCAAACGCATTATTTTGCACGTGATTGAATTCAATAAACAACCAAGAAAAGTAGCCTACATAGCCAGCCGAAATGGTAGGAAAATATTGAATAATTTTATTTTTGCAAAAATTGTTAGTCTCTATATTTAGTTACATAGTACAAGGAGTCAGGTTTGCAATCGACTGCACTGGTGATGGGGAGGTTGAGGTTCGAATATCGACCGGTTGAGATGAAGGGTTGAAAGGGGTGGCGGGGTTCATGAATGTTATTTATTCCTTTAGTTTTCCCGTTCCCTCTCTGCGCTGGTGCGGTCGCATTTCCTTTAATTACACTTTCACTCTTTACCCACGTCGATAATAACCTTATTGAACGTACAATATGATTCTGGTATTAAGGAGCTCTTTATAAAATTAAAATATTTTTGTGGTCAACATTTTACTATTTTATTAGTATTAATTAATTGGTAATTATTATTTATAAAAAGTGACATTTGTAGATAGCATGACTTATGAATACGTAAAAATTGTTTTAGTAATCCTATAATTACCAATAAAGTTCCTTCCGATCTAAATCAGATTAGTACTATTAAAATATATTTTGATTCAAATATTTACATATATAACATCTGACTTTATGGTTGATTGCGTACAACCCGAACGGCTAGTATAAGACGTGGTGCTAATAATAACAATAATAATAATTTATGGTTGATTATGTCTTAATATTGACCTAGAGACACGGAACTCTATAACCGGCAGATCCAGGTCCTAAAACGTATCACATTGAAATTAATTTGTATGCTTTCATCAAGTGGCGAACTAGTGGCTAAGTACAATCCATCTAACATAGGGGTGTTGGTAACAGACAGCTAGCATAAGATTTGTATTACATGGGTGGAAATTCACTAATGTGGAAATAATTACTATTTTCTTAGTAATAATGATTTTCCATCAAAAGTATTAATAAACTCTTCTAATAGATAATACTTCCTTTAGGATTACAATATAATTGGCTTTTTCTTAACTTTTGAAATAACAAATTATAATAATACAACTATTATCTCTTTTGTTTCGGAGTTGTGGCATCACAATATATTATAGTGCATGAAATAATAAATTAAAAAGTATTATATTCACACTTGTATCTTCTTATAACTGACCACCATAAATTATAGCGTAAATAATTTATTTTATAACGTAGAGAAAGAACCACCATACACAAAATAAGTTTAAAATAAAACTTTAAAAAAGAACACGCTTATGAACACAACCGAATACGGGTTATACGTTATCAACCGCGCTCGGCTTACTTAGTCAGTTTCGCTATCATTATAAATATGAAGAGAAAGCAGCCTTTTAGATGCTCAGGTTTTTAAAGTATTTTTAAGTGAACTCCACAAAAAAATAAACGTTCAAACAGTTATTTTTAGAGGTTCCTATTTTAATAATATAAAAAAAACCTTTAAAAGAGAAAAAAATATCTTTTAAAACTATTGCTTGTTGTGAAAGTTTTAACTACTGAACGTGAAAACAGCTCAACACATGCTCTTGCAGATCATATGGTTTGGCGAATAGATACATGATAGCACCTAGAGCTGAACACTTCTGCTAGCTGTCACTTACCTACACTCCTACGCTGTTGGACTGGATTTGGGCGTCGTGTTGTTTTTTAAATAAAATAAGTTTATAAAAACCTATTTAAAAAAAAAGCTTGGCGTAGAACTAAACCCATGCAAACTCCCGCAAAAAAAAAGTAAGGTTCTTACTTGTTGAAGGCAGCGTTCCTAGATCCTGTTAGACATATTCACTTGTGAGAAGAGGTAAGATTGTAGTTATCTTGTTCGATGTTGTGACTCTAGTCCCTGACCATCCACAATATCACTCGCAGGGCTCCACTTTTTGTCCAACTGAACCTTCTCTTAGATGGTGGATTAATTATAACATAATTTAAAACAAATGGTTCATACCAACTCTAACTTTCAGGAAAGTAATTTAGATCTGTATGATTTATTTTATTGTAACGGGATATTTAACTCGGAAGTTAAAAATTACTGAGCTTAAAGAGTTCTTAATATGTTATTGATTTGTCTTGATAATGTCTTATTTAAATAGTTTTTTTTAAAGAGAATGAATTCTACTTTATTTAAAAATAAACTATTTTGAGTCCTCAACATTTGGATAGATAGGTCGAGGGTTTATGTGAGCTTGACCAAAAAGACGACCAAGCGCAACTTCCTCTTAAGACGCCGGCGCCTGGAAACTCCTTTGAGAAAGACGTCCTGAGCGCTTGATCCAACAACTATCCCACGTGATGTTTGTTCGAGTTTCGGCAACAGACTGACTTGACACACACAGTAACAAGGTTTGTTCAGGCGCTGGAAAATCGAGGTGACTTCCCCCCACCTTCCTCCCTCCCACTTCGCTATGGTATTTCATCATGCTCCGCTCATTTTCTCTGTAGCGCCGCCACAGAGAAAGGGTTGACAAGATGTAACATGTCCTTATCGTGGTGGAAAACTCATTTTCACTGTAGCACCACCACACAACAAGGGTTGACAGAATGCATAATGTTCTCATTGTTATGGAAAATTCATTTTCACTGTAGCACCACCACAGAACAAGGGTTGACAGAATGCATAATGTTCTGGTCTTGGTGGAAAACTCATTTTCATTGTAGCATCACCACAGAACAAGAGCTGACAGAATGCATAATGTTCTGATCGCGGTGGAAAAGTCATTTTCACTGTGGCACCACCACATAATGAGGGTTGACAGAATGCATAATGTTCTGGTCGCGGTGGGAAACTCATTTTCACTGTAGCACCACCACAGAACAAGGGCTGAAAGAATGCAGAATGTTCTGTTCGTGGTGGAAAACTCATTTTCACTGTAGCACCACCACAGATCAAGGGCTGAAAGAATGCATACTATTTAATCGTTGGGGAAAACTCATTTTCACTGTAGCACTACCCCACCCCACAACAAGGGCTGAAATAATGCATACTATTTAATCGCTGGGCAAAACTAATTTTCTGTGCTGGCGGCCGGTGTTCAATCCTCGGTCCCGGCACAGATTTATCTGATTACCAAACCCTTCCTTCACCTCTGACCAGACATCTTGTGAATGTGGGGAATGCCAGGCCTCCACCGTGGTTCGGACTCCACGTTAAACTGTAGGTCCTCCATTTCATCTCACAACCACCCTACCGTTGCACATTAGCGTAAGTGCGTACAACCCGAACGGGTAGTAAGACGCGGTGCTGCTAATAATAATAATAATAATAATAATAATAGTTGACAGTATGCGTGATGCTCTGGGCTTGGTGGGAAACTCATGGAGGAGTTCAAGACTCGAATCCCGGCCAGGTGCACTCATGAAGTTACAGTATTTTCTAATTAACTTCCCACTCCCTCTTCACACGAATGTGGGAAACATCCTATTTATTTTACCGTTCTCATCCCTACCCCATTATTGTAGATATGTGGATAGCCCGGAAAGGTGGTAGTAACATGTGGTGTTCACCCTAACTCAGTCGGTAGCGCGTCTTCCTTCAGAGTTGAGGGTTACGGTGGGGTTTGACTCCAGTGAAGGCCGAAAAACTGTCATTGATGAAACTGGGACTTCCCCTTTTACATTGATAAATTGGCGGCTGCGAGACTGGGTATTGTGTCGATTGCAGAATCAAGCTAGTTTTTTTTGAGTCGTTTGCTAATGTTGTCATTCTGTTCGGAAAGGCTCATTAAATCCCCTAAATAATACGTGGGGCACACAATGACAATTAAAATCTGACCTCATGACACTCAACGTGTGTGCGTTCGGATTAAAAGGTCTCGATTAGGAATTACGATCATTCTAAAATTGAGTTTGTTCGCTCCCACAAAGGTGTACACTATCTGTTCGGGTTCTAGTTGCTGTACTAATCCTCCATTTAGGTCGAAATAAGTCGCTAATAGCCAGCACGCTGGCACCAAATAAGCCTGAACCTTGGGCACATTTCGTTCTCTTCCATCCATATCCTGAATTATTTCTTCCATGTCGTTGTTCTCTTCCCTCCATGTTTTGTTATCTTCTATGTTCGGCTTTCTTCTTGTTCTGTTATCTTTGTTCCATGTTCTGTTCTCGACCTTCCATGTCGTGTCCTCTTCCTTCCATGTCGTGTTATCTTCCTTCCATGTCGTGTTCTCGTCCCTCCATGTTTTGTTATCTTCTATGTTCGGCTTTCTTCTTGTTTTGTTATCTTTGTTCCATGTTCTGTTCTTGACCTTCCATGTCGTGTTCTCTTCCTTCCATTTCGTGTTCTCTTCCCTCCATGTTTTGTTATCTTCTATGTTCGGCTTTCTTCTTGTTCTGTTATCTTTGTTCCATGTTCTGTTCTCGTCCTTCCATGTCGTGTTCTCTTCCTTCCATGTCGTGTTCTCTTCCCTCCATGTTTTGTTATCTTCTATGTTCGGCTTTCTTCTTGTTCTGTTATCTTTGTTCCATGTTGTGTTCTCTTCCTTCCATGTCCAGTTATCTTCCTTCCATGTATTGCTATCTTCTATGTTCTGCTTTCTTCCTTCATGTGATGTTATCTTCCTTCCATGTCGTGCTTTCTTCCTTCCATTTCCTGTTATATTCCTTCCATATCCTGTCGTGCTTTCTTCCTTCCATGTCCTGTTAACTTCCTTCCATGTCCTGTTAACTTCCTTCCATGTCCTGTTAACTTCCTTCCATTTCCTGTTATATTCCTTCCATATCCTGTCGTGCTTTCTTCCTTCCATGTCCTGTTATCTTCTTTCCATGTCCTGTTAACTTCCTTACATGTCCTGTTATCTTCCTTCCATATCCTATTATCTTCCTTCCATATCCTATTATCTTCCTTCCATGTCCTGTTATCTTCCTTCCATGTCTTGTTATCTTCCATGTTCTGCTTTCTTCCTTTATGCCCTGTTATCTTTCTTCCATTTCCTGATCTCTTCCTTCCATGTTCTGCTTTCTTTCTTCCTTCTATGTCGTGTTTTCTTCCTTTCCCTCTTCCTGGGACGTTTCTCCCACGTTTTTCTTCTCACGACCATTAAATTCTCATCGAGCCCAGTTCGCAGACAATCGAGTCTGTACGTTTTCTCACGACCATTAAATCCTCATCGAGCCCAGTTCGCAGACAATCGAGTCTGTACGTTTAGCCTCACTTTATTATGTTTACAAACAGAGCTGCAACACAAATTGGTTCCGCTTTGTCTTAGTTTTTGTAAAGTTTACTCATGCGAAAAATATAGAATACGCTTTTGTGTCCTCGCGGAAGTATGTCAAACTATTATTTAAATTTTTACTCCGTGAAGGGAAATGAATTTAAATTGAGGGCAATAAACTCAATTTTTCTCATTTTGTTTTGTTCACATTGTTCTTCTTTTTCTTTTCTTTTTCCACCGGTTGATTCTCAGTGAAGGCCATAACAATAATTGTTTATTGTCTTTAACTGAGTGTTAAATCAGTTATTTTTATTAATAGTAACTCATTCAATTCCAAGGCTATTAACGACTTATCCTAACGAAAAGTATTTGGTAGGGTAACTGGAAGAAAATGCACCCGCATGAACGTGAAGAGTTAATGGGGAAAACTATACTAATAGATCTCATTTGGTAATATCTACTATTGTATGCAACCTAGAATGAAGTTTAAAAAAATTATTGCTTTCAACATTCACAATTATTAGGATACTGGTTGCTACAGTCGGAACACGCAAAGTGTTCGGCTTACTCGGTATGGATTTAAATTGAAACACTAGTCCCTTTTCGTGGTCCTAGTTATAAAATAAACTAACCAATATCTGATTTTCTTTAATAACAAAATAATGGTATTGCACAATAAAATTAACTAACACAATTTTGCTTAAGTTTGATACCAGTTTGCCATAATCATTTAAAAAAATTACAAATATTGGGTTAATCATTTCTGTGATTTAAAATCAATATATTTATGAACATTGTTAATTTTCAAGTAAAGTCTTCTCTAAATAGAGAAAGCTAGAATTAATATTTCACTTTTACGTGCCAATTATTAAGCCACCTTTTAAAACAAAAATTTACAATATTCATATAGGCATTTCATCTCAGTTCATTCAAGCTTCTCATTACTATAAAAAAATATCAACCTGGCCAAACAGCTGATTTCTTTAATTGGACACTTAAATGATTTTCTTATTTAGGATATTTATTAAAGATTGAAATACTTTAACTGCTTTGGTAGCCGAATGGTCTAAGGCGTCAATCTGGCACTAGACTGAACTACCGATGACGGGAAGGTCGGGGATCGAATACCAATTTGTTGTACTAAACACTTCCTCTAAATACAACAATACATCCTTCCTTATCCCCTGCACAATTGCGTTATTAGCTCATCTGTGTACAACCCGAACGGTTAGTGAGACGTAGTATTAAAAAAAGTTTTACTTTAAACTGAACTATTTTCCTTTAAAACTTTTGAAACATTATTCTGCTCGAGGGCTGGTGATTTAATTTTACCGCTAAAAATGTATACAATACCTTAAACTTATAAAAGTTTGTGCTTACCATGTAGAGGGTAGGGGGGGGGAGAGAACTTCCCAATACCCCCCTCCCTCACAGGTTTATGCAGTGGTGCACCCAGAAATTTATTGGGACGACGGGGAGGTGAAGGGAAGGGGGTATAATCAAGGCTGTAGTCAGTAATGAAATCTATAGAAAAAAAGGAAGGCCAGTCGCAGGAGCCCAAGAAAATGTATAAATATTAATTGCTTCTTGTAGCTATTTGAAGTTATTTTTTATGGTTAACTACCAAGTAGCAATATGGCTAAAGATCCGCAAATCCCTAACCCTATAGGAAAAAGATGGAAAGGTGAAAAGTAGGATGGAGAACAACATCTAGCCGTTGTGGACTTGATGGAAGGACAGACAACCTACACCTGAAGCAGTATTAGATCCACTAGCCTGTAACTGCTCAACAAATTGCAGGATACTGTTCTTTCAGTGTTTGAAAATTGACCTCAAGTATACATATATTTTGACGGTCATTCAGCCTGTTTTGAAAGTAATGATTCATGCGAACTGTACAAAAGTGGTAATGACGATGGAGAAAACTACAATGGTGATGAGTGATGTATAAATATTTATTTTTAGAATTTTATATTTTATATAAACAAAAATATGTTAGATTTTTATTTAAAAAATCATTTGAACTGTTTTACATTCCACAGAATAAATGTGTATCACTTATTTGTGTAAAATAAAAATACATGTGAATTTCGGATAATTATTTGCTGCGATAATACATGACTGTATTGATATATGATAATTATATACCCTCTGAATACAATAAATGATCTGATTTTTTGCATCGCGTGTTAACACCCGTCTGGGCTAGCCACATTTAACTACAAAAAATATAGGGGTAAAGATTAGGAAGATATAATTAAAAGGAAATATCCACGTTTTCGTGGAAGGGGTGAGGAGTGGGAAACAATTTAAAAAGAAAAAAACTTCTTCACTACACCCGCCTGGCTAACGAACCAGACTAAATGAACATGACGTTTTGTCCGCGTATTCACCGGTGTAGTTTTAAATGCGTACTTAAACTCTTGAGTAGCCCGTCTAGACTTGGTTCCATTAAGGTTTATCAAGCAACTCTTTTTTTTCAGCCATTGCAACTTTGGCGCGGACGTCTAAATAGAATTCTTATCTCTTAAAAAAACTCAGTGACGTTCCCAAGGCAGAATATCATTTACGCGCCTCTGTTGCTTTTTATTTATACGTTTAACACGAAGATTAATAATGACTATCTAATGGGTTATTGATGATTGGGGTAGTTCAAAATAAATAAACTAGCATTCGCCTGGAGAGATTATGGAAAACTACTTCCTCCACGAGGTGCAACCGGCCTCGAGTCTTATCTCTATTATCTACCCGAAACTTGATTAACTGTATGCCACTCGTACCGGAGATCATGCGGGTAAAAAGGTCAGTCTCCTCTTGTCTGGTTTGGCTTCGACGAGGAGGTTCGGGCTCGAAACCGGGTTGCGTGTATTGAGCTGTTTTAGTTTACTAACTTTTCCCCCCGCTATTCCACGCAAATTCGGGCACACTTTATCTAAATTCTACCTTACTCATTCATACCCCATTGATGTAAATATGCGGATATCCTGGATGGGTAGTAATATGCAGTGCGTGTCATCCACATTGGTGGCTACGCAATCTCAAAGTCGAGCTTATTTAGTCCAGCTTGCTGATGATGGTCGGGGTTTTATTCCCTACCGTGTATACTGAGACTAGTTTTCAATAAATAATTTATTTATTTCCCTCCACGCAAATGGGTGTACACTTCTTCCAAATTACGCTTTTATCATCTTTACCCCAGTAGCATAAAACCCAAACGAGTATTATGACGCAATGAAAAAATATACACTTTACCGTCAATCAAACCTTATCTACACCAGTGAACAACACTTCCCCTCCCCTTTTTCTCTTTTGATGTGAATGCCCCCTTTAAATGAATGATCCAGTGAGGAGATACGTCAGTCATCGTGTGTTATATGCACGCTATTGTAGGCCCTGCTATTAGCGGTTGTGCAAGCTGCAGTATTATACACTTCTTACTGGGGCACTCAATATTTCCGGCCTTGGGCCACTGGATCACGTTTAACGTGACGCCGACTAGAAGGTTCTAGCTGAGTTACAGAGGCTAATAGATGGGCTTAACCGAAATACAGAGGATAGTATACTGATCTGGCTGAAACAGAGGGGCTAGTAGACTGGTCTGGCTGAAATAGAGGGGGTAGTAGACTGGTCTGGCTGAAATAGAGGGGCTAGTAGACCGGCTTAGCTAAAATACAGGGGATAGTAGACCGGCTTAGCTGAAATACAAGGGATAGTGGACCGGTTTATCTGAAATACAAGGGATAGTAGACCGACTTAGCTGAAATACAAGGGATAGTAGACCGGCTTAGCTGAAATACAAGGGATAGTAGACCGGCTTAGCTGAAATACAAGGGATAGTAGACCGGCTTATCTGAAATACAAGGGATAGTAGACCGACCTGGCTGAAATACAGGGGATAGTAGACCGACCTGGCTGAAATACAGGGGATAGTAGACCGGCTTAGCTGAAATACAAGAGATAGTAGACTGGCTTAGCTGAAATATAGGGGATAGTAGACCGACCTGGCTGAAATACAGGTAATAGTAGTCTGGTCTGGCTGAAATAGAGGGGTTAGTAGACTGGTCTGGTTGAAATACAGGGGATAGTAGACTGGCCCAACCAACCAGACAGAACTGGCTGAAACAAGGGATAATTAGACTGGGCCTGGTGTGCTAAAGGTGGCTTTTCCTAATAATATTCCCCCTCCCCTCCTTTTAATCAAATGCGAATAAATTTTCTTTAAAATGATATCCTCATCCCTATCACATACAAATTATTTGTGTGTACACACCGTGCAGGTCGTAAGACGCGAGGAAATAAACAAAACAATATTTTTTATTTAAGATGATTCTCTGAATTTTCAGAAAAAGAAAAAAAAATAGACATCGTCAAACAAATTCACAGTGTATCTCTCATGTTGATCCATTAACAGAGAGGTGACCTGGCGGTCTAGGGGTAAGGTGTCGGACTTCTATGCTGACGGCCGGGGTTCAATCCTCGGTCCCGGCACAGATATATCTGATTACCAAACCCTTCCTTCACCTCTGACAAGACAGCTTGTGAATGTGGGGAATGCCAGGCCACTACCGTGGTTCGGATTCCACGTTAAACTGTAGGTCCTCTATTTCATCTCTACAATCACCCTACCACTACACATTAGCGTAAGTGCGTATAACCCGAACGGGTAGTAAGACGTGGTGCTAATAATAATAACATTAACAGAGCAGACATACAGTACACTATGTACAAGCATCGATTGCCCAATGGTATGTGAGGGTATAGGATAGTTCAACAATTGGTTGTATCTTACAAATAAACCATTCTTCAGATATACACACAAACAGTTCAAATAAAAACTCTTAGTTATATTATCTTTAAAAATCGGAATTATAAGGTAGATGTTAACCGTAGAGACAATGGTTCTGATAAAGACTGCTAACATTCGAAATTAATTCTTTTAAATTACTGTCATCAGTACAAACGCTATTAAAATTATAATTTTGCGTGTGCCATACTTTTTATTATCCTTTCGGACTAGCCGTAGCTTCATAAACAAATCAAGAGACACGGCACGATAAGGATGGATTTTATGTAAATGTACCAGCATTCGACCCTTCGTGTGTTCGCGGTAATTATTGAAAGCAGGCCTTCCGATTTAGTCAGGCGTTCAAACTAACTTCAAACTTTTACAGGAAGAGCCTTGTCCAACAGACACATTCACGTATTCATACGTCATGTCATGTGATCTTCAGCTGTTACTTTTGATAGATATCGTTGTAAATAATGTGTGAATAAAATAAAACTTGTTAAAATTTATCATATGCTTGTGAGTTTGGTTGATTGAATTTGATGTTACCCGCTTCATTGTCCAAATGGTTTAAGAAGGCGTCACTCTCGTGTTAAAATGGCCTGCTGATGACGGGCGTTGATCGAGGTTTGAGTCCTGGTCGGATCTACTGAGGATGGTTTTCCCTAATTGGTTTCCCACTTTCCTTTCACGCAAATGCGGGTAGATTGCCTCTAAAATGCTTCCTTCCTAGTCTCTACCCCGTTAAAGTAATTATCATATATACATTTAACCCGAACGGTTAGTAAGATGCGGCGATAAAAAAAATAAAAAAAATTACTGATTGATAGTTTTTAGGATCTGTTCTATTATTATTATAATTATTATTATCGTTCTTTAAGTTACTTGTTTAAATTGGTTAAAAGTTAATTATTAATAATAGTGTAACCCACCCCACCTCGGTGGCCGCGTGGTCTAACTCTTGTGTTACACTAACAGAGAGCTCTGGGTTCGATCCTAGTCGGGTGCACTGAGGAGGTTTTTTTTTCTAAAAGGCTTTCCGCTCCCCTACGCAAATGCGTGTGCACTTCCTCTCCTTTAAACCTTTAATGTAATTAATACATAGGTGTACAACCCGAACGGGTAGTAAGACGTGGTGCTAAAAAGAAATATTGTAACCTGGTTGAGTGTAGGACTTTCTGTTACACCTTAAATTTGCCAGATTAAATTAAGACATATAAATTTAATAAAAATGACCAAGAAAAAATACTGATAAAAAGAAATGTTATTAATTTTGAGCGGGGGAAAAAAATAGGCTTGTATTTTCTAAAAGTTTCTTCCTGTCAAAATCTTACTATAGCGCCTTAACCCTGCCGCTATCCTTGTTGTTTTACGCTATTACATAATATAACCACTTTTGGGGGTAATTTGCCCGGTCTTGTTTCATTTCCTTGTCCCTTTCGCGTGGTCGATCAATCCGCACGAGTTAAAGAAGGGGGCGGTACCTTTCGACTAAGTTTTATTATAGTCTAATTGCAGTGTACTTCGCTGTCGCAACAGGGAAATTACTTTCATGAGCCGAAACTATGATCTAGTTACTTATGTCGCCCACCTGAATAAATTACGTTAAAACCATAAACTGGAACATATATCATTCCGCGACACCTTTCTAAATGTTTTTTTATACATGCATGCAATTTTTGTATTGATACAATCATTTTTATAACTATTTCTTTATAATACAGAGTCAACGTTCTGAAAGGAGTACAGATTTGATTAACTCTACTAAAACAACTAACCAAACATCTTAGCTTTCGAGCTTTTTTTTTATTAGGAAACCTTTTATGCCAGGGAAGACTACGTTAAAATTAAATTGATCATATTTTAAAATTTGGCTAGCAAACTAAACATCTAATTAATTTAACTTGATACATTGTGAGGTTTTACAATCTTTTAATGGATAAAAGCTGCAACTACAGTCAAATCAATTATAACATTGATTTAGTGGAATTATAGTCACCACGAGATAAGATGAAACGAAAGTCACCGCGAGTTATAATGGAATGAAAACCATTGCGTGTCAAGATGGGATAAAATTCACCGCGAGTTAAGATGAAATGAAAGTCACCGCGAGTTATAATGGAATGAAAACCATTGCGAGTCAACATGGGATAAAATTCACCGCGAGTTAAGATGAAATGAAAGTCACCGCGAGTTCAAATGGAATGAAAACCATTGCGAGTCAAGATGAAATGAGTCACAGCGGGAAAACGAGGGATGGAAATCACCGCACTGACTCGATATTTGTCATTAAGTAGACATTGTTTGGACAGTATTATCCCGGAATTTGCCTCTTGCCTAAATACGTTAGTGCGACCGTCTAACACAAAACCAACATTTGCACACCACTGACATTTTTGCTACAGTCTAGTTTAAATTGGAGGAGCTTTTTTGATAGTTATAAAAGTTACTAAAACAAATAAAAAGACTAAAACTTTTTTTATATATTTTTTTACGTAGAGTCATGCATCAGTAACTGTTACATTTGATGGACAATATTAATATTTAGTAAAATTATGCTAATGTTGGCGGTATAAAATATGTTAATATATTCTAAAGGTTATTTACTACTAGAATCACACTATTTATTATTATTTGAGCTATTTAAAATTCACTTTCTGAACCGACTGATTATAGCAGCACACGACTTCTGAACTAAATCTAGAACAGACCCAGCACCCAGACCCCCAGTCATTAATTCATCACTCTGAAGGGATGAATCCACATTTCACCTCTAATAAATCTTTTGGCCATACCAGGAATCAAACCTGTGATCCTTAGCTCAAAAATCAAACTACAGATAAGATAACCTTAACTTAACTATCTACTGCGAAACCCGTGCTAGTTGATCCGCGGCTGACCCGACGCACCTCTGAACAAGAGGAGGTAGATTTTACTAGAACAAAGTGTACACATTGCTCACCCCAGGTTTGTTTGTTGGAAACCAAAGCTGGCCCCCGTACACTTTTGAAATGGTCGACAACACGCCATTTAACATGTAGAAAGAAATCTTGCGCAGATTTCGGAGTCAAGATTTCATTTGGCAGGTAGGTTCCAGCTTTCTTTTCTAGGTTAGGTGAGTCGTCACGCAGCGTTGCTTATCACCTGGGTTATCGGGCTGACGCTTTTTGTGCGGAACTAGTTATTCTTTTGTTTCAGCCGCGTTTATACTCCAATTTGTTTGTGTGGAACCGCGTGAATGACGCTAGTTTTTGTTGTGTCAAGGGCGTGCTATAAATTATTGTCTACAGTCTACACTTATCTCGTCAAAATTAGTTGGACAGAATCTCTTTTGTCGGTTTCTAAGCTAAGATTTAGTAAAAAATAATTTGTTCAGGCAGAGTGTGCTTTGGCACGATCCTCTAAAACTTCAGTATTTTGGGGTAACCTACAATGGATGATATTTTAAAGCACAAGCGCCTCATCTTATGTTGAATGCTAGAGATGTATGTTGTCACTTGTGCCTCAGGTTGAGAGAAGCTTGATAATGTCACCAGTGCCTCAGGTCTTGCTCAGGTTGAGAAACTTTATAATGTCACCAGTGCCTCAGGTCTTGCTCAGGTTGATTAATGTCACCAGTGCCTCAGATCTTGCTCAGGTCGAGGGAGAAGCTTGGTAATGTCACCTGTGCCTCAGGTCTTGCTCAGGTTAAGAGACTTTATAATGCCTCAGATCTTGCTCAGGTTGAGGGAGAAGCTTGGTTATGTCACCATTGCCTCAGATCTTGCTCAGGTTGAGAGACTTTATAATGTCACCAGTGCCTCAGATCTTGCTCAGGTCGAGGGAAAAGTTTGGTAATGTCACCAGTGCCTCAGGTCTTGCTCAGGTCGAGGGAGAAGCTTGGTAATGTCACCAGTACCTCAGGTCTTGCTCAGGTTGAGGGAGAAGCTTAGTAATGTCACCACTGCCTCAGATCTTGCTCAGGTTGAGGGAGAAGCTTAGTAATGTCACCAGTGCCTCAGATCTTGCTCAGGTTGAGGGAGAAGCATAGTAATGTCACCAGTGCCTCAGATCTTGCTCAGGTCGAGGGAGAAGCTTAGTAATGTCATCAGTGCCTCAGATCTTGCTCAGGTCGAGGGAGAAGCTTGGTAATGTCACCATTGCCTCAGATCTTGCTCAGGTCGAGGGAGAAGCTTAGTAATGTCACCAGTGCCTCAGGTCTTGCTCAGGTTGAGGGAGAAGCTTAGTAATGTCACCAGTGCCTCAGATCTTGCTCAGGTTGAGGGAGAAGCTTAGTAATGTCACCAGTGCCTCAGATCTTTGCTCAGGTCGAGGGAGAAGCTTGGTAATGTCACCAGTGCCTCAAATCTGGCTCAGGTCGAGGGAGAAGCTTGGTAATGTCACCAGTGTCTCAGATCTTGCTCAGGTCGAGGGAGAAGCTTGGTAATGTCACCAGTGCCTCAGGTCTTGCTCAGGTTGAGGGAGAAGCTTGGTAATGTCACCAGTGCCTCAGGTCTTGCTCAGGTTGAGAATACTATGGTAATGTCAGCAGTGCCTCAGGTCTTGCTCAGGTTGAGAATACTATAGTGATGTCACCAGTGCCTCAGATCTTGCTCAGGTTGAGGGAGAAGCTTGGTAATGTCACCAGTGCCTCAGTTCTTGCTCAGGTTGAGAGATAAGCTTGGTAATGTCACCAGGGCTTCATTTTTAGAGAATCCATTATAATATTGTAGTGCACTATTCTGTATTCGACTCAACTATCGTCCCTCTTTCCATGCTTGGATTAATCCGCCTACGAGTGCTCACAATTAGTACTGAGCATAAACTCGCTTCGGTGGCCGCATGGTCAAAGGCGGTGGTTTTTTAACCTTTTTTTTAACTAACGGCACACCGAACAAGGCGCTAAAATTGTCAAGGCACACATTTTCCCAAACTCTCGCAGCACGCCTGACGACCCTTTGTGGCACACCGTTTGAAAAACGCTGTCCAAAGGCGTCACTCTCGCAATAGACTAGACTGCCGATGACGAGATCGGGGTTCGAATTCCGGTTGGGTGTACAGAGGTTTCTTAAAAGGGTTTTTCACTCCCCCTCCACGAAAATGCGCGTACACTTCATTCAACCTTACTCATTCTTAAGACGTGATGTTAAGAACGAAGAAGTTGATTACCATAACCCTTGTTTCGTTCTCTCATTGTCGTGCACACTAATTGAAATAACAGGTGACTTCTCGAAATTGGTTTAGGGTAGAACAGTGATTCTCAAAGTGGGGAACACATTTTGGGGGTACGCGATGAAGTGGTACTGTACAAATATTATCCAGATTGTACAGTTAGCAAGCACACCCATCTTAATGAGTATCCACAGTATGATATTGATAATTGTGTTAGATTTGATCAGTCATGTCTTTTTTGTTTATTAATATATGTAGTTGTGTAAAGTAAATTGTAAATAGACACAAATAATTATAGATGTTTTATTGTATATCTATTATTATAGTAAAATATTTTATATCTTTTCAAGGGGTACGCCAGCTATATAGATATTCCCAGGGGGTACGTGAAGCATACTAGTTTGAGAACCTCTCGTCTAGAGGAAGGCAGGTTAATTCGGATAGTGATTCAGCATGCTACGCTTGAATCAGTTTCCATCCAACTAGCATCACTAATGGATAGAATGCTGACCGATATATTTTGCACAAGTAAATTGCTTGTAGGTTCTGCTCCACTATTTCATTACAAAATATTTTTTGCAGATGAATTGAAAACAAGTGTAGCTTTCAACTCCCTTTTAACATGTGGTAAGTTTTTATGCGGCTCTTGATTAGTTTGCATTGTGAGGCATTGTCACGATTTTCCTACCAATTGTGATCTTTTTTCTTTACGTCTTTACACAAGATGGCCAATAATTACTTTATTTTAGGAATATATGGGGCTAAATAAAAGGAATTCACAAGCATTCACGTTGGGAAAAGGATTAAATATAAATATATGGTTATAATCGACCTCAACGCAGGTGGGTGGATTTGAACGTCCTGGCATGTAGAATCGAAAGAAAACTATATATTTTATTTATTTGAGGTACCTAACGTGCAATTTCTGAACTTACTGATGATACCAGCACACGATAATTTCTACAAGCAAGATCGAAAGGGTCTTCCAATTTTGTTGAGAAATATTCTTTAACATGCCACAATCGACATGGGAGCGACGGCTTTACTTCCCCTCTGGAGGAAGTTGTGCTACGGATTTTTATCGCTCAACAAAAATCCGTTGACTTCGGTTGGGTTTGAACCTACGAACACTGAGTCCTAAGACGAGTTCTTTACCCCAAGACCACCTAGTTAGATCAAGAAAAAATTTGGTACCGTGCTCGTATCAAAAGGAAACATTTTATGACTATTTATTTGTATCTTAAGAGTAGCTGGGACATTTCCCCCCCAAATATTAAGTTTATTTTATGGTTTTACATGTAAAAAAATGCTGTTTTATTTTCTTTTATATACATTTAGTGAAGGTTTATACTTAAATAATAATAAATAACATTATAGTATTATAATATAATTTTCTATATTCTATATATTAAATCACTAATAATGTAATTGTAATAAAGGGCTTAGGAGTGGGTCTGGTTCATTTCCCAAACAAAGTAACAGGAACTTCCAAATTATCAGGGTGTAAGCTTAAAAATATTATATTACCGAGACAAATACCTAAATTATAAATTCATTTGAGTAAAAGAGTATTGAAACAAAAATATCGAGTAAATTAGGTATTGGTATCGAAAGGAAAATATCAATAATTTGTTCCACGTCTTGATAAATCGTGAGATAATAGTCCAATTTTAATAGGGGAGGCCTTTTAGATAATAAATTTTTTTTTGTGTTCAACATTAATAATATCTATCAAAAGTGACAATTGCAGATCACATGAAGTATGAATCCGTAAAAGTATATCTAGTAACATTTCTACCTGTCAAATAAGTCCCTTTATATGAAAATTGGACTTTGACATACCATTAAAGCTTGAGCATTGTTTCGGAGTTTACATTAATCGGTAGGAGGTCCTTGGTACGAGTAACTTTCCATTCCAAACGCCTTATTAATAAAATCCACGTGAACTGCATATCCTCGCAGCGTCCTACTTTAAAAACAATGCGCTCCCCCATTGGACACGAACGTGCACGTGAGGTGTATTTGTGCGAGGATCCACTTAAACGTGGGAGCGAACGCGTATACACAAAAGGTTTTGGGAAAGTTGTAGAAACGCTCTTGGGGATGAGACAATAGTTTGTCCGGCCAGATGTCAGTCACTCTTGGCGTCGGTAGAATGTACCGAAGATACCGTCGTCGGGGTTGGGGGGATAGGGAGCACTTTCCCTTGAAGGCTAATGTTCGTGTCCTCCAAATCATGCCGCGTGGATGGACCTAGACCAGAAGTATCAAACTCGTCTGAGCAAAAGGGCCACTTTGAAATTTGGTTATACCGACTGAGAGGTTTACGTTGAGTTACGAGGTCGAGACCGCAAATTTATTAAATTGTTCGCATGGAACGACCTGTGTCAATTCGACATCGAGCCATGCACAGGGCGGAATTGGCGAGCACCTCCACTCATTGAGTGAACACGGTTCAAAGTGTATATTTATGATGAATACATAATGTTAGTTTGGTTATTTACCGAAGATGGAACTGAAGAAGAAAAAATGAGATTTTCTGGATCCATCCATCGCTGAACATAGAAACGTTTTTTTTTTACACTTTATGGATCAGGTTGAAATTGTTATATGGCCAGCATATTAAGTAAAAAAAAACAATCTACGTAAAATCAATTTTATTAAAAATTTAAAAATAAAATTGTACACAATTTTAAGCCTCGCTCTCGATTTTTTTTAACTCAGACATACGAAACCTTTTGTTTTCAGTAAGGGTGTGAATGTTTTGTATTATCACGTTTATATAAAAAAAATTGCGTCGCGTGTTACTACCTATTGAGTTATACGCTTATTTATTAATTACACTAATGTGTCAGGGATTAGTAAGGTTTAATTTAGATGAAGTGAACCCGCATTTGCGTTGAGAAAGAGTGGAAAACCACCCTTGGTACACCCGACCGGGATCGAACTCCAATCTTCCCGCATTCTTTTATACTTGACGCCAAATGTGTGTCCGTAAACTGTGATCTCGCGTGTGTTTTATTACTCTCCACAAGATAAAACAACTGTGTGCTGTCAAACATCGCACATATTCCGTTTTGTAAATTGAACCATTTTTAAGGTTTGATCTCGAGTAAGTAAATTTAAAAAAATTGTTCACCAACCTCAATTACTAAATTTCCCAAATGTCATAATCCCAAACCGTGTATTTCTTCAACGTTTATAAGTGGTATGGTGTAGTTAGCTAATGCTCTAGTTCCGTGTTGAGTTGACTGCCGAGGCCGGGAAGATTGAGGTTCGAATTTCGGTCGGTTGAACTGGGGGTGGTTTTCTCTTTAAAAAAAATCCACTCTCTCTACACGAAAATGAGGGTTCAATACCTCTAATTGTAACCTTATCAATTCCTAAACTATTAGCGTAATTAGTACTCAAGCGTATAACAACCCGAATGAATAGTTATAAGCAGTGCTAAATTAAAAAATAAAGAATCGAGCCTGAGTGTATGTCAGTTCATCAAATTGTCCGCGGGTTGCACAGAATTACGGATCGGGCCGCAAATTTGACGGACCATCGTCCTCGATAGTACCGCGAGTAATTGACGAGACCAATAAATAACATCATAAACCGGGTCGATGGGTACTATTTGAGCAACAAAAGTCCGTAGCACAACTTCCTCCGGAGGAGAAGTAAAGCCGTCGGGTCACATCTTGATCGTGGCATGTTAAAGAACCCGGAAGGTATGTGATGATATTTTTCCTCGGCCGAAATTGGTAGAAGCTTTCGCTCTCGCTCATATAAATTCTCGTGTGCTGATATATTCAGTCGGTTCAAAAAGTGCGCGTTAAATAACTCGATTAAATAATATATCAATATCATTTATCCAACAGCTAGAAAAATTACTAGATCTAATTTCACGTTCTTATATCATCATCATGTTATATGCAGACATCACTGTTGATAGATATTATAAATACATATAAAATAACACTAATAATATAGTACCATTTTACTAATGTTGATAGCAAAAAGTTTGTCTTTTCTAAAAGTCCTTTCCTATGAAAATTGGACTGTACCCTTACAGGTTGTCCGAAAATTTACACTGATGGGGTAAAGAAGAAGGAAGTAGAATTCAGAGGAAATGTACCCCACGTTTACCTGAATGAAAATTGATCCAACCTCAAGGAAAAACAGCCCAAAGTAAAAACAGGCCGGGATTTGAATGTTGATTTTCCAGTCACTGGCAAACCGGATGAGACTAGACTGATGCCTTTGTCCGCGTGTTTCCACCCCAATGCAGGTAGCCTGGTAGTAGAACGCGCTTGTAGACAAATAATATTTTTAAACAGCTGAGACTGGGATCGAATCGGGGTCTTCTAGACTAGCATTTAAGTCCTTTCAATACTCGTCCGTTAATCTTATTTTCGTTGTTTAAACTGTCTCTTTTTTTTTATGAACTTACGTAGAAAGACTGAATGACTTGTGAGTTGTGGGCATTACTTCTACGTACCAAACCTCTTCTGGTGTAGGAAGGAGATGTATTTATGTCAGTAGGTGATCAAAATACACGTACATGGTCCCTTATAGTAATTACGCTATTTATCTCTACATGTTCTCTAATGATCGGCTGTGAAGTTGGTCCGACGGGTGAAACCAAACTAGGAAGACCGCGCCGAGCGTGTGCACGAAAGATGAAATAAATCACTGAATCGTGCCCGCCTCCCACACATGCGTGCTATATGGTGATTAGCCCTGCGCCGAGCGGGCCGTAGAAAGTGATAGTGACTGTGTCACTGTCCGCGCCAGCGTTGACCACTTTCTTGGCTCGCTCAGGTATACTCACCGATAACTAAGTGATATTGACTGTATCACTACCCTGGCCATCACTAACCACTTTCTTGGCCGGCTCAAATACTCACTGATACCTACTAGTGAAAGTGATTTTTCCCCAGGACAACGCTGATCACTTACTCGATGATAATTAAAATGTTATAGTCCTGTGCAGTGTAGCTGCATGGAATCATCCGAACTGGTGGGCACGCAGACAAAATTGTTGGTTTCGGCAATTTTAATTCATATAGGAAGAATCTTATCTTACAATTAGGAAATGTTTTTCTTTTACACCCGCCTCGGTGGCGTAGTTGGCTAACGCGCTTGTCGTGTTGAGCTCGACCGCTGAGGACGTGGAGATTGAGGTTCGAATCTCGGTCGGGTGAACTGGGGGTGGTTTTTCCTAAATAGTTTCCCACTCTCCCTCCACTCAAATGCGGGTTCACTACCTCTAATTAAACCTCCCCAATTCCTAATCCATTAGAGTAATTAGAACTTAAAGCGTATAACCCGAACGGGTAGTAAGACGCGGTACTAAATATTATTATTTTTCTTTTACCTATTTACCCGCCTCGATGGCGTAGTTGGCTAACGCGCTTGTCGTGTTGAAGCTCGACTGCTGAGGACGGGGAGATCGAGGTTCGAATCTCGGTCGGTTTTTTTCCTAAATGGTTTTCCACTCTCCCTCCACGCAAATGCTGGTTCATTTCCTCTAATTCAACCTTCCCAAGTCCTAATCCATTAGAGTAATTAGTACTTAAAGCGTATAACCCGAACGGGTAGTAAGACGCGGTGCTAAATATTATTATTTTACCTATTTGAAGTGTTTAACGTCCACTTTCTGAACTGGCTGACTTTATCAACACATGACTTATAAACTAATTTATATAACCAAACACAACACCTAGCTTTCCTCCCGTCATTTATTCACTGCGAAAGGGAAAATATCCATTTCACCAATGATACATTTTTCGGCCAACTATAATAATAATATAGTAAAATTTAGCTGTGTATGCGGTCGTTCATTTGTTCGAACGGATTAATTCCAAGCAGATTTTGTAAACACACAGATATGCCCCCTCCCCCCACCCTTTCTTGAACATGAACTACTGTCTCCTGGATCAAGTTCGTCCAAGTCTTCATGATGATCCAAATAATATCCATCGCTTTCCTTACTGTCCGATCTAACGTAGACAACTTACCGCCGAGCGGTGAATCTATTCTAGTTTCGTTCCAAGGTCAAGGTCGGTCTTGAACTCGTTCAGTCACTTTAAATACCAAGGTCACATTTGTTTCATCGTTCATCTTTAATCGAACTTTCGTTTGCGTTGATTTCTCTAGCGAAACATTTTATTCTTAAGCAACATTGTGTTTCCTTCAGATTGAGGGCGTTGACACACCTTCGGCGACGACCTGTTCAGGGGATCCCGATCAGGGACTTGAAGCTAGACCGTTTTAACCCATTTTAGGAGAGCTATTTGCCCTATTTACTTAAATATAGCATTGATTTAAGTCACTTATTTCGGTGACAACCCATTTAAAAAAAAATATTATCATAGTTTTATCTTAACAGATATTGTGGCTTAACAAATTTCTTTAGTAAACTTTTCACAGGAAGGATCTTATCTAATAGCTAAAAGGTAAATAGATCCACTTTCATGTATTCATACATCAAACCATGTGTTCTACAGCGTTCACTTTTGATGGATATCAATACCTGTAAAATGACACTAACTTAATAGTGAAATGTAATCAATTTTGGTCGTCAAAAACATTTTTTAGATTTTTAAAATCGATTTCTTACCAAAATTGGACAGTAAATGAGCTTTGACAAATTGACCATCTTTGAGCCGTGTTTTATACTTGTTGGTAAACTTAACTATTGTTTAAACTAGTAGTTTAGTGTGTCCATAGAGGTATAATTACTGAAGAAACTGGAAACTGCAATTAATTCACAAATATAACTTTCCAAATTAAGCAAACGTATTGTTCAAGGGGAAATAACCGTAGCGTTCGTTGGCTTTAAAGTCACGTGATTTTTCTCCTTTATCTAAAATACAATACAGTACTTCTGCAGGGTGTTTGGCATTAAGGAAATCCTGGAAAACGGGAATAAAATAATACTGTAGTTTACTTTGAGTTTCTTGACATTTGGAGCTTTTTTCAGAATTTGATAAATGTCCAAAAAAATAAATCTTTATTGCAATGTCAATGAACAGTACAAGTTTAAGTACAGTTCAATACGTATGAAAAAAACTTATAACAGTTACAAAAGTTATTAAAACAATCTCCCCATATTCATTGATATATATTATCAATACCTATTAAAAACACTCTTAATGTAAAATGTTATCAATGTTGACCGTAAAAAAATATTACTTTAAAAAAAATCCCTAGCAGAATCCTATTTTGTTTTCCTCGAGATTTCTAGACCCCTAAAATAAGCCATAGAAGCATATGGCTTCTTCTTTTTCTTTTCTTTTTTTAAAATCATAAACGGCTTTTAAAATATCTCTAGGAACAAAAAACAAGAAGAAAACATATTTTCTTGGTTAGAAAAAAAATTTAGCAACTTTTGGTCAAACGTTAAACTCAGAATTTAAATTTAAAACATTTTACATTTCAACTGTTTTAATCGTGTGATCTATTAGGCGCGGTGACCAATGATGGCTTCTTTATTATTACATTTAACAGCGTGGATATTAGTAGTTTAAGATAAAGGTAGGCCTGTCGAGGGTGAGGAGATCGGTGTTCGGATCCCGGGCGGGTGTACTGAAGGTGGTTTTCCCTAAATGGTTTCGCGCCCCTTCGTGCAAATGTGAGTACACACTTTCTCTGAATTCAACCATCCTCATCCCTAACACATTCGCGTAATTAGCATATATGTTTATAACCCTAATGGGTAGTAAGACGTGGTGTTAAATTAAAAGATGAGCACGTTATTTTAGAAGTAGTGCATACGTATTAACTTAGAGAGATGATGGGGTGGGGGGGGGGGATAATCATATTTGAAGGGGGAAAACGAATGTGCCTGGCCAAGATTCGAACTTGCGGCATTTGTATCAATGTTCAAGATTGACGTCTTTAGCCATCGTTCTTAAACTCACGGCCTGCGAGACACACCTGACCGGCCCGCTTTTCTTCAACATTTATTTACAGTAGTCTTGATAATTTGAGGTAGGGATGCGCCTGCTGCACTTCCTTTTACATGGGATGAGTGATCCACCATAGGTTGCGGTACATGGAAATACTGAACCGGCTCAGTGTTCCGTGACACACTGGTGTTCCGTGCTGCCACAGCTCAGAGCGCCATGCATAGCTGTTCAATAAGAACACGAATGAAAATTGGTACGAGCGACAGCCACGCGTAGTCCGAAATTTCTTACTTACTAAAATTTTTAATAAATGTGATAAAAACAAAAGCTTTTGCGCGAAGTCAGAGCTATGGTTTACCCACATTACTAATGGTTTGAACGAAATGTTTCCAAATGTTAAAGAAGTGGGCACATAAAAATAACTTCAAACTTTTTAAAATGGTAACATTTGAAGTTACTTTTGGAGAGAAAAAAAATGGCTATACCCTCCTAATTCTGACTTAACGTACAACCGTTGGAATGGATGCGTAATCCATTCTCTGCTGCCGCGACTCACACCCAAAACAAAACAGTGTGCCGCAAAAAAAAAATGAGTTTGTTAATTGTACCATGAACCTAAAAAGCTACTGAAACACTCAACTAGTCTACACTCATTTAAAGACAAAAGTTAATAATAAAATGTCTGAATGAGGAGAAATTTTCGTCACTAGTCAACGTGATATACAGTGTTGACATTAATTGAAATTTTGTGTTACTATTATTATTTTTTCAACGGCTTGTTTTACTACTCGTTCGGGTTGTATTCCTATGCATTTTTTTAACACCGCGTCTTACCACCCGTTTGAGGCTATACACTAATGTACTAATTACACTAATGTTTTAGGGATTCGGAAGGTTATATTCAGATGAAGTGTACCCACATTTGTGTGGAGGGAGAATGAAAAACTATTTTGGAATAAACCTCAGTACACTCGATCAAGATCCGAACCTCGATCTCCCCGTCATCGGCAGTTCATTCTACTGTGAGAGTAGCGCGTTAGACAACGCGGCCACCGTAGCGGGGCAACTGAATTGATTAAAACATGTTTATTTAATCCATTTAAACTTCGAATCGCATCAATTTAGTTGAAAAATCGGGGGTAGAATCTGACTGAGACATTACTCTAAACTCTCAACCTTATGACTAAGATATAAAGTTGGCTGGTATTGTTTTCAACCTTTAAAATAAAATAACGCTGGTCTTATCTGTGGTGATTTGGAACCAGGCACATTATATACTAATAACTGTTCTTATGTAATTTATAATGTAAGGAATGTACTTGTATGGAACAGCTAATTAGATTAATTGGTACAACTTCATTGGTAAATCAAACAATATAAATATGAAACATAACATGAAGATAATGTATTCAATGTGAAACTAATATATCAATAAATTAAGTCAAATAAAACAGGTACAATAACATTTCCAAAAAATCATCATTGAGGTTGTTAAATAATAAAGTTCTTAAATTAATTAGCATACAACAAGGGGGAAAAAAATATTTAAATCTGTGCAAACAATATATAAGTGGTAGCAGATTATAGTTATAGTTGATAAGCAAGATGAAAAATGGAAATTAACAAATTGACTATAATAGAGTTATTAATATAATAACTTAAAGACACTACAGAATTTGAGTACTTGAGAAAAGATTATAGGTTTTAGGAAGATTATGACTTAACAAAAAAATATACCTACTAGGTTATATGCCAACAATAGAGAACCGATTAGTTAAATAATTAAATTTACTAGTAAACAGTTTGAAATTATGTTGACAAGAAAGATATGTTCTGTAATGTTTAAGATATTTAAACAGTGACAGTGGAAAGATGATTAATAGAAAGGTTAAATTAGTTGACTAGGTTGTTATTATGTACCTTACATTTGTAAAACAACAATTAACAGTATAAAATCAACATGAAACATATTAAAATGAAAGTTAGATATAACAAGTGACTTATTTCACAAAATTATTAAAAGATTGTAAAGAATTTAATGTTAAAGATTTGTCATTCGAGTCAAATGGTTTCTAAAAATCTGCTTGTGTTAACTATCAAGACAAGATTAATTGTATATTTAATGTAAATCACCGAATGTGCCATCCAGGTTATGCTTTACTCATTTATGATATATTATAAATACAAGATCATATAAAGAAGTATTGGATTGTTATGAAAGAAGTATAACCAAAAGGAAAATTTTGACATTTGAGAAGTTTGAATAAAAGTAAGTTCCTTATCTGTGTGGTTCAATTCCTCTCCTTGTATAATTTGTTGCTACTCTTGGCTGGGTGACGACATGTTTCAAGTGCACTATGCGCTGTATTAACATCGGGAATAACATCTTAATCCCAATCTGAAGACCTGATGATGGCGTAATCCATTACTTCTTTATATGATCTTGTATTTACAATATATCATAAATGAGTAAAGCATAACCTGGATGGCACATTCGGTGATTTACATTAAATATACAATTAATCTTGTCTTGATAGTTAACACAAGCAGATTTTTAGAAACCATTTGACTCGAATGACAA
>CABFOW010000362.1:41269-90867 GCA_902141385.1 Timema californicum | reverse complement strand
CACTATATTCCAATGGAGCAAGATCAACTTTCATCGAAATCCACATGTTTTGCAGGCATCGTGACGTCACCGCGTGTGTTTGTGTTTCCCGATAACAACATTGAAATCCCTATATAATGGCTATGCTAGTGTGTAAAGACTGACTATTCTACGATCGACGATCAACGACAGAACATTGTCATGGAGCTGGGCAATGGCTAGGAGAAGGACTTGTAAATGTATCAAATTCGTCGCTTAGACGAGTGGAGTTATGGACTCTAACTTTTTTGTATAATCTTCAAACATAAAAAATATTCTGTTTCAAAATTTATTACATTCATTATTTGATCGTCTATTTAAATTTAAATGTCGCCGCTCGGGCGCTAGTCGTTTTACTATTGTACTTTTTCTCGTAAATATTTTCAGTTACGTAATAATTAGAATTTGACAGGTTTAAATTTATTTGTTTGGATTTGTAGAGTATTCCCGTTTTTTTTTAAAGTAACTTTTCATATTAGCGTATCTGGTTCGAATTAACGTAACGTGATATAACCTTTTTGAAACTTAAATTAGGATAACTTGGTAACGTAAGTTCCGTAAGTTCCGTTTGAACAGCTCAGTTTTGTTTGTTTAGTTTGGGAACTGTGTGTCCCATATTCTTTCTGATCGAGTAGTCCCGTGGGTGCTTGGCTTATGTTTGGTAGTCAATCTCTCACGTTTATGTAAACTTTGTAATGTAATCGTCAACATTTAATTTTCTTTACAATTTAGATATCGTTTTCTGCGCATAACGAAACCTTTTGAACCATATCAAGGTGCCCATTAGGCCCTTATAATTTTTGTAACACATATAAATAATTACTCTGTAGTATTGTCTCATATAGACTGGTCTATCAATTTAGTGATAGATATCTTGTTTCCTTATTTGCACAACTTAAATTTGTAAAGTTGTTTACTTCGAATATGATTTTCAACAGAACTCATTATGATATAATGAGACCATTTGTTGTCATCTGCGCTATTGTCATTTATTGAATAAAACTACTCTTTGTTGAATTTACGTATTTTTACCGATTCCATTTTTTGTATATGTAGTTTATATCCTCTCCCTTTATTACCTTATAATGGTCGGGGTAATAACGAGTTGTAGAGAGGGTGTAACACACTTTAAAAAATATGTGATAATATTGTGACAGTAAATATCAGAAAATGTTACTACAGTACTTTGCTTATTTAATTTCAGTTTTAATTTTTAAAACAAATGTATAATTATTTGAACTTGTACTTAGTAGTTTCAATATTATTTCATTATATCTGGTAGGGTATCCCAAAGTACCTACCGAACTCTAGTAGATTAATTTAAAGGTACCAAACATTTTGATTACAATTAATAACCAAATCTTATAAAAATTAAGTATAAAATTAAATGAATGGCTATGAATATTTATCAAGGGATTTATCAGCTCAGATGTTTGTGAAAGGGGTTCACGAGTCGAGAAAGTTTGGGAACTGCTGGACTAGACTACTGATGGGGGGATTGTGGTTTGAACCCGGTTGGATGTATTGAGGGTGGTTTTTAAGTGGTTTTCCACTTCCTCTCCAACAAATGTGGGTACACTTTCTCTATTTTCAACCTTCCTCATCCCTATCCAATTGGCATAATTAGTACATAAGAGTATAACCTGAATGGGTAATTAGACACGGTGCTAAAAAAAATTGTACAGATTTAATGCAATTTGGAGATATGTTATTCATAAACTAACCAGATGTACCTTTAAAAAAAATCTTTTTCAGTGAGTTCATTCGCAGTCTTTTCCCAGATCAACTGGACTCCAATTCGAAGTCCCGCCCAACAACTTCCGGGAGCAAAATTCGAACTCAGGCCAACAAGTTGGTGGATGAACTCAAGAAATGTACACCTCACTACATTAGGTAGTTAATATGTTGAACATTACCTCTTTTGTAAACATTACTATAAAGATATTCAGAGTTGGCACACGGATGACTTAGACAACTCTTTGGCCTGTTAGAACTGGTTTCAATCTTGACTGAAGGCAATGCTGATGAAAACCTTGCTTGTGCAATCCTTTTGTCAAATCGATTATGTCACATTTCCTCGACAAATTTCACTCTTTCAATTCTGTTACTTTGAGCTAGATAGTTTGTCACGAATACTAGCACATTATCTCGCAGTACATAAAAAAAGTGTCTTTAATATGTAGTTAAACAAGATAAGCCTTCTGCAGTCAGTACACTAAAAAACTAATTACAGTAGGTAAAAATTTAATCCTAGCATACCATAATGAATATTGACAAAATGTAACTATCTTAGATCTGTAAAAATTGATGCCACTTCCTAAAAAAGACATGCAAAAAACACATCTTGCCTTACTGAAATTATTAAAGTAGATTTACCAACCCTCTAAGTTGTGCTATAAGTGTGGTTTCCATGGCATCTCACCTATATATTTACAGAGAAGATTCGCAATATAATAGTTTTACAAATTATGTTGATTAAAATTTACTTGCTTCTCATAAGCTAGAGATTGCACATTTTCTTGTTTATAGGTGCATTAAACCCAATGAAACAAAGAAGCCTCGAGACTGGGAGGAGCTCCGAGTGAAGCATCAAGTGGAATATCTCGGGTTGAAAGAAAACATAAGAGTCCGTCGGGCAGGCTTCGCCTACAGGAGACCTTTCAGCAAGTTTCTCTTTAGGTGAGCTCTTTACAAAATCGATAGATTTGTGCATACTATTAAATTTATAACTATAATCATACCTCATACATAAAAGAGGAGATTAATGTAAATAGGGATGGGCCCTCAAATCCTTGAATCTTTAAGGATATTCGAGATTCATGGATTCAATATTCAAATCTTTAAAAATATTATTTTTCTTCTTCAATTTTTAAATTTAAATTGGTTTTAAAGCTCTAATACTGCATATTGTTGATTCAGCACCAATCATTATCATAGGATGAACTTAACAACTAGGCCTCAGACCATTAATTTAACACTTAACTGAATGTATTAATGTTATATTGAATTAATTATAAGAAAGAATGTTAGCATTTAGTTACTATTTCTATTTATTGCAATTCTATATGCCATTATTTTTTCAGCTTTTGTCCTAAATGCTTAAACTTCTTTCCTGGTATATGTCACTGTGTAAACATATTTCCTGTCTTATTAACAATATAACTATTCACAACCAAGTTACCGCTTTGTCCAATACACTAGAGTAAGTGTATTATTTTTTATTGTGATTTGTTCTTATTATTTGTACTTAAAAAGTGAAAAGAAAATCTCCCTAAAAAATTACACATCTATTTTGACATACAGATGTGAAACTAAGGGGAAGAAAGTTGAGAACAGAATCCAGGCAGCAGAGATGAGATTTATTAGGAGCATGGTTGGCAAGACCTGTCGAGATAATATACAGAATGCCGCAATCAAAAAGTTAGCTCAGTTTGACAGGTTACAAGGTAAAATAACATTTCACAAACTTATAGATGACCAAGAGAAAGACCAAAATTGAGATTTAAGAACATAATGAAGTAAGACACAAAACAGAAAGTGGTACAGTATTGAAGAAGAGAAATACAATGCTTGAAGTTGGTAGGGTGGAAGAAGCTGGGGGAGGGGGGGAGTGTTTCATTCACTGACTCATCGAATAGATGAAACATTTTGGGATGTGATATCATGAAAACTTGATAATTCAAACCCACCATGATTCCCCATGAAATTCCTATTTAAATCAATGGTAAAAAACATTTAATATAATTTTAGAAGCAAATATTTGAATAATTTGACATATATACATTGTTAATTTCAAACCTAGCTTAATTATCTTTATTAAACCACTCCAAATGCTAAGAATATCAAAATAATAAATATAAAAGAGTTATTGACGCATAGTTAAAGAGAAAGCGGGGAATTGTGCATTGGCTGCAATCGGGTTTCCAAGAATAAGAGATGTGTTTGCTTGACTATCTTCGCTTCTTTGTGACAATGTTATCATGTGACGCCCAGCATGGAAAGGGTAAATTTTCATGTTGTCATTTCAATACCAGCAAACTTTAAATGTACTCAATAAGACCTTTATGTTCTAGTGATTTTGCATAGATCAATCCTATCTGTTTTATTTTTTTATTTTTTATTATTCACACTTTTTAATACATTACAATATGGTATATTAATAAATAAAAATTTTAATGTGACCTTGGACATATGTTAAAAGATTTAAGTTGTAAATACTTAGGAATCAAGAATAAAAAAATTGATGTTAGAATTTAAGTACTGAAACACAGAATCAAAATTGAGAATAAAACAGGAGCAGTAACATATCTATACTCCATTCACGGTAAGAATTACTCTCTGAAAGGTCTTTTTTCCTACCAATATCCTACTATATAATAGATTTCTGGTAGGGAAAAAGGCCTTTCAGAAAATAATTTCTTCAGTGAACGGACTTTATACAAAATCATTACAGAATAAGTTTTTAATTTTGTAAGGTCTATTTTTGGTTACCAAATTTAAATATCTAAATTATTAAATGATTTATTATATGTGGGGCGTGGTTGTGGATATTCAAAACAAAACATTAAAATACAATGGGAGGACCACCCTTGAAATAAACAAGGGGAATGGGCTAGACTATCAGCAATAATTAATAACATTTATGATAAAAACTCACCTTGGTGTTTTCTTTGCTTACCTTACAACTTATATTTGTGATGAAACAGAAATAATGTAGGGGTAGGGTTTTTGGTAAGGACATGGTTCCATCTAAATCTGAAGTTACTACAGATCAAGAGAAAGTCAAAAGGGAACCTTATTATTGTGAGGTTGATTGGTGTAGTGGATGCCATGTTTTCTTTAGGTAGAATTCAATAAATCAAAGTCTGATCAAGGATGTACATAGTAACTCTTTATTTTTTTCATCTATTTAGCACCGCATCTTACTACCCATTCGGGCTATACACTTAAGTACTAATTACATTAATGGCCTAGGAATTGGGAAGGTTGAATTTAAAGTAAGTGAACCCACATTTGCGTGGAAGGAGAGTAGCGCACCATTTAGGAAAAACACCCCCAATTCATGCGAGTGAGAGTTGAACCTCAATCTCCCTGTCCTCTGCAGTCTAGCTAAACACAAAACTAGTGTGTTAGCTAACTATGCCACTGAGGCGGGTTATGATAATTAATATAAATATAATAATTAGACAAACAAAAAGTGATAAATTCTAGCTGAAACTGTCCATCCCTTTCCAAAAAAAATTTGAATCACACTGACTGCTTCAAACGACCCATCTCCATGTGCAGCGATTGTGTACAATGTGTTAACAACAACTTTACTCGTCTGACAACTAAGGGAAGACTGACTACTCATATCATCTCAACAAGAGAAAGGGGGTCGTTTAGGGGGTGATGCCAATTCTACTAACAACAAATAGGTAAATCACCCTAACTTCAAATGGCATTTCCAAACAAAAAAACGGCCACATTAATATAGCAGTTAATTTTGTTCTTTGTTTTGAGTAATAAATAATAATTCTCCTTAGATATGCCATCCTCACGAAGGAGACCTGGCCCCGCTGGAGCGGCGATGAGAAACAAGGCATAGAGGTTATTTTACGCAGTGTCAACATGGAAAAAAGTCAGTATCAGCTCGGGAAAACCAAGGTCTTCATCAAGGCTCCTGAGTCGGTGAGAACCTAATCACATCAACACTTATTTATTTTATGAGAAGTGTGTGTAAATATGTGTAAGTGTTTTTACTTTTTTACTAATATCCTATCACTTTATTTTTTACAAAATGTTTTTGCTCAATGCACTTTTCTCATATATATTATTTTATGAGAATATGTAATGGTTTTAGAGATTTGCATATAATATTTTGCCAAACAATGTGTAAAGAATACATTAGCATGCTAACATTAAATTAAAAACAAAATACATATTATAAAATTGAGGTTATGTGGTATAGAGCACTAGGCTAAATCATGGTTTTAATTAGGAGGGATAGCCAGCACACTTACCTAGGTGATACTGGAGTAGAAATTGTTTAGATATAACACTAAAAAACACATAAACACATTTTTAATGTAATGGTTGCATTACCTCTTTGTCCAATGGCAGCAATGTAAAGTGTGAGCTGTGTTCTTCTTTTCACTGTGAAACCCATATTGTGTTCATCCCTTTTATATGTTTCTAACCACCTTTCCTATACCTTCTTCCAAATATAACAAAACTACCTAATAAAGCAAAAAGAGGTTTTCCTTATAGTGATATTAGCAATAATAATCTTAAATTCATGATGCATTGTTCATTCATATCTAATTATTTTAAACAAAATAATTATTATAAGTATGTATAATTACATTTTATAAATTTTTACTAATTTCTTTTGAGACCCCCTAGTTAAGTAATAATTAATGAAATAAGTAACTAAATTATTATTATTATTAGCACCGCGGCTTACTACCCGTTCGGGTTGTACGCACCTATGCTAATGTGTAATGGTAGGGTGATTGTGAGATGAAATGGATGGACCTACAGTTTAACGTGGAATCCAAACCACGGTGGAGGCCTGGCATTCCCCACATTCACAAGATGTCTTGTCAGATGTGATGGAAGAGTTTGGTAAAAGTAACTAAACATACTGTCAAAATTATAGAACATAAATATTAAAATAAAGTTAAGTCTTTTGTTATATATTTTGTTGCCTGTTATTATTAATATAAAATTATTACTGTAATATCCTTAAAAACCCAAACCCACCCTATGACTCCTCTACAGTTGATCTTTCGCCTGAAAACTAAAAACATCCCTCGTGGGCTGATACCCAAGTTGGGAACCACTGATCTAAAGTGTCACACTTGCAAAAGGCGGGAAGATTTGTGTCCGAATCCTGGTCAACTGTACTGAGAGTGGTTTATTTCCCACTTTCATTCCACACAATTGTTGGTACATTTCTTCTCAATGATACCTTTCTCATCATTACAATAGTGACATAATTTATACATATACACACACAAAACCCAAACGGTTAGGGAGATGGTGTGAAAAATAAAACCTCAAACTTTGTTTCTCTACTGAGCGAAGGGTCCCGGATTAGATTCCTAACATGGCCGGGGGAAAAAAATCTCATTGTTGAATTTATGGCTGGGTCTGGCTGTTGTGCCTGTCCTAGTCTTAAGTTAAATAACTATAAGGCATATGAAGCAATGACAGGCCTAGCCAGCTGATAGTGGAAAATACAATGGTTTGAATAAAAAACTGACTCAGGCCATGGGCTGGAAACATGGTTGCAAAATAAAAAGTATTTGTAATATCGTGGCAAAGCTGTACACAATCTTTTTATAAAATAAATTAATTTAATGTCTATGGATGCATTTTAAATAGTTAAACCTATTTTCTATCTTCCTGTCCTGTTTAGCTGTTCATGTTAGAGGATCAGAGAGAGAGGAAGTACAACCAATACGCTCGTGTCATACAGGCAGCATTTAAGAAGTATTTTGCTCGCAAAAAACAACAACTTCAGAAACAAGAAGCTGCAGGTTGGTGCACCATTTGTTTTAAATTATAATTTGTAAAATATTAATAATTTCGAATGTGTTTTCAAAATAGTGTTATTTGTTTATAAATAAACATAATTGTTTCTTATATTTGGTTCGAACATTGTTTTGGTACTATTTTGATTATTATCACTATTTTGACTTTAAAAAAATATTGTATAAAACAAAGGAATGTGTGAAATCCACTTTTTACAGTTGAAGCGAAGCTGAATTGACTATTATAAAATATCCCTTAATCTGATGGAAAGTGTCACCTAAAATTTTTTTTATGCTCTAACATACAATATATTTTACATAATTATATAAGAAACTTTTAGACATTAATTTTTGTTTTGAAAATACTTTATTGTAGAGATGGGTCGAATTCACTATTTCTCGAATCCAAATCTACATTTAATTTTCAAATCTCAAATCCGAATGCTAGCAAATTGTTAGAAATTAGAGATGGGTCACTCGAATCTTCGAATCCATCGAATCATGACAAGTATGGAGATTTGAGCATTCGGTGCTTTATTGGATTCAATGGTCGAATCTTTCACCTCATAAACAAAGCATAAGATTTTGATGTTTTAATTCAAAAATTACTAAGTTAGGTCTACTTGAAAAGCACAACTTATTCCATAATCATTATTTGGTCGGACAAAAAAAGATAAACATGAATAAAATCTTCTTTTAAAAAAAAATTGTTAGGTGTAGAAAATTTAATACCCTACCCTTCCACCCCTATAGGAAACTTGGACCCAACCGTTTCAGTGCATTTCTACTTCTGAAACTTTCACCTCATGAACAATCTTGTAAGTATTTTAATGAACACATTAAATCTCTTCAAAAACTGAAAATACAAAACTAGAATTACAATTGAACTTTAAATAAATCAAACAAACTAAAGATTTTTTTAAACAGAAATAAGAACACATTTCACACTATACAAAGTCAGCCGCCATGACATATATGTTTACTCGTCAGTGGCCAACGTGATGAGTAAGTAAACATGACTGTTAATTCTTATTACCATACTGGTTTTAATTATCTACAACTATGCAAAGAACCCCAATTTATTTCATACGATCCTTAAGCTAGATATTTTGTCGGGTTTTGTGAAAAATAAATACTGTCAACAATTAGACACCGATAAAACTTTATTTATGCCTACTGGCCTACGTATTGTATATTGATTATCTGTTTAAAATTGATTCAGGTAATCTGATCACTTAGTAAGTGCTGTTGAGTTTTAAAAATCAATTAACAGTTTGTTAATTCATAATTTGTTTTTAAATTGATTTTAACAAAGAGTTTATTATTTTTTTCAAATATGCTATTGAAGTAATTGTAAAAATAGTCACACGTAGTCTTGCCTAATAAAATAGGAATTAACATATTGCCAGAGTCAAAATTATGTTTGTGTTTTAAATAGAATGTATTCTCAGAAATCCATATATTGCTAGAATCGAATGTATTTTATGTTTTCTATGTGAAGATAGATAATGGATATAAAAGAAAATAATAATAAAACATACTTAGGCATTATTGAGTTCACTATTTCCAATGTATGTTTAATTGTTACGCATGTTGTTTTAGTCTCTCTTTTTTTAAATCTGTTAGTATTTTTATTTTAGCATTCTTATCAAAATAAATTATAATACCTCAAGATGATTAAAGTTGATCAAAAGGTAACTAGGCCTAATTTGTTTATTTCCCATGTTTTTTACACACTTAACACATTCTATCAACACTTTTAAAAAAACCTAAAGACACTCAAATTTTGATTTATTTGAGTTTTAAACAATAATATGAGTCTAGATTGTTTAATTTGCCTGGATTTTAACCAGCATTTTCCGAGGGTTGGTTGGGGTTGATTAAAATTGAAAGCATGATTGAAATAAATATTAATTTTCAGCTTAGGCCTATATTGTGTAATGTAAGTATATTTGTAAATCATTAACATAGCTAACAATTTGATAGAATTCGGATTCGAGATTCAAAAATAAAATGTAGATTCGGATTCGAAAAATAGTGGATTCAACCCATCTCTATTAGAAATTTTAATGATTTCAATTATGCTTTCAATTTTAATCAACCCCAACCACTCCTCACAAAATACTGGTCAAAATCCAGCCAAATTAAACACTCTAGGCTCATATTATTGTTTAAAAATCAAAGCAATCAAAATGTGAGTGTCTTTTAGTTATGTTTAAAAGTGTTGATAGAATAAACAAAGAGATTAGGCCTGGCTACCTTTCCTCTTGATCAACTTATTTCATCATTAAAGGATTATAATTTATTTTAATAAGAAAGCAAAAATAAAAATACAAACAGAATTTTTGAAAAAAAGGGCTAAAATAACATGCTTGACAATTAAACAAACTTACATTGGAAATAGTGAGTTCAATGATACCTAAGCATGTTTTATTATTATTTTCTTTTGTATCTATTATTTATCTTCACATAGAAAACAAGAAATATATTTGATTCTTGTGATATATTGATCTTTGAGAATACATTCTATTTAAAACACAAACATATTTTTGATTCTTGAATATGTTAATTCCCATTTTATTAGGTAAGACTGTCCAGGGTTCAATCCCCGGTCCCGGCACAGATTTATCTGATTACCAAACCCTTCCATCACCTCTGACAAGACGTGTATTAATCACAACTTGTGAATGTGGGGAATGCCAGGCCTCCATCGTGGTTCGAATTCCACGTTAGACTGTAGGTCCTCCATTTCATCTCACAATCACCCTACCATTACACATTAGTGTAAGTGCGTATAACCCAAACGGGTAGTTAGACACGTAGCTAATAATAAGATAATAATAATAGGTTTGAATATTTGTGTGAATGTTTGAATATTTTAACAATAACTTCAATAAAATATTTTTGTTTTAAATAATAAACTTTTAGGTAAAATCAATTTAGGCACGTTATATTTTCTATACCAAAAATTATTATTATATATATATTAATGCTTATCTCTTTTGTCCGACAAAATAATGATTACTGACTATGCTGTACTTTTCAAGTAGCTCTGGCTAAGTAATTTTTGAATTCAAAATATTGTGCTTTGTTTATGAGGTGAAAGATTTGAACATCGAATCCAGTAAAATCTCGAAGACTTATCAGGATTCGGTGAATTTGAGGATTAGAAGATTCGAGTGGCCCCTCTCTACTCTATTGCAAAATTGCTTAGTTATTTTTTTGTTTTATAATGAAAAATAAAGTTACTATCACAACATTTAATTTAGTTACTTCAAATTCTTTTCAACTTAACATTAATTTGTATTGTACGTAACCAAACAGACTTTCAAAAATGCATACTTTAGCTGTCAATATTTTTATTGAGAAAGCCTTGTAATTTCCAAAGCAAAAAAAGAACATTAAATATTATTATTATTATTATTATTATTATTATCACCGCGTCTTACTACTCGTTCGGGTTGTACGCACTTACGCTAATGTGTGATGGTAGGGTGATTGTGAGATGAAATGGAGGACCTACAGTTTAACGTGGAATCCGAACCACGGTGGAGGCCTGGCATTCCCCACATTCACAAGTTGTGATTAATACACGTCTTGTCAGAGGTGAAGGAAGGGTTTGGTAATCAGATAAATTTATGCCGGGACCGGGGATTGAACCTCGGCCGCCAGCATAGAAGTCTGACACCTTACCCCTAGACCACCAGGTCACCAACATTAAATAAAATTCAAAGCTCATAAATTTGGGAAATTTGGTCGAAGTTTTGAAAGAATTGTATACTTCTAAAAATACATAAATATTTGTTAGAATATGCGTTGTCAAAGGAACATTTTTCTAACATTAAAACTTGTCACTTTGACAAAATCTTGGTTCTTGAGGGATACTCACAAATTAACTGGCCTGTATTTATGAATAGCATAAAAAATCATCTCACATGTTTAATTACTAATTTTGATTTCTAATTATTTTAGTTAATTGGCCAATTATCCTGTTTTCAGACATAATGTTTGGCAAAAAGGAACGAAGACGATTTTCCATTAACAGAAATTTTGTGGGTGACTATATTGGCTTAGACTCTCGTCCCATGCTACAAAGTATCATTGGGCGCCGAGAGAAAGTAGCATTTGCCGAGGTTGTGAAAAAGTATGATCGCCGCTTCAAGGTCAGATATATACCAAATCTTTCTTGTTTACTTTATAAAATAATCAATATTTTGTCATTATCATTTATTTATTGTATTATTACCATAGTTTTAAATTTCATTCGATATTAATGCTATAACTCAACAACTTTTTTTTTATTGTGGCTCAGGTTTGCTTAAGAGATCTCATACTGACGTCTCGCTCTATTCTGTTGGTGGGTCGAGCACAAGTGAGGAAGGGGCCAGAAAAGGGAAAATTCATTGAAGTATTGAAGCGAAAATTGGATTTCGAAAATATCAACGATGTATCCTTGAGCACTTTACAGGTGAATTTATTAAAATTTGGATTAGCAAAGCAATTCTTTAAGTAAACATACAATAACACCAAATAACCTACTTCGGTGTCCGAGTGGCTTAAGACTAAGACATTTCTATCTCAATAGACTAGACTGCCTCTCACGGGGAAATCAGGGATTAAATCCCAGTCGAGTGTAATGAGGGAGTTTTCCCCCAAATGTTTTCCATGCTCTTTCTATGCAAATGTGGGTACACTTATTTTAAATTCAAGAGATATGTTAGCAGCCTTTTTACTCCAAACTGAGTTAGATTTAAGTTTGAATGAAAACATCAAATTTTTTTTAGTTCGAATAATGCAGAGTATTATTTTGCAGGAAATATTTCAATTTGAATTCTTATAATAAAACCATGCATAAATCCTAAATAAGTACAAAGGTTTTTATTTTATTTTTGTATTTAAATTTTAAAATAAATTTGATATAACTGAACATTTTTTATTAGACATTAGTAAATATCGAGGGGCTGTTTACTACAAAATTATATCTTAAAATTGAATCACATTAATTGAAAATTTTGAGTACTTAAATTTTTTTAGGTTTTGTACAAATCCCTGAGTTCAAGAAGCTACTAAAACTTGATTCGAACTTGAATTTTCGAGTATTCACACACCCATACTAATTTCAACTTTCCTCATCCCTAACACATTAATGTAGTTAGCATTTATGCGTACAACCCAAAGAAGTAGTAAAACAAAATCAAATAATATATTACTTTTAATATTTTGATTGTTGTTTCCAGGATGACTTCATCATTCTACACATGAAGGAGGACTATGATAGTTTACTGGAAGTGGTTTTCAAAACAGAATTCCTCATGCAACTCGCAAAGAAATACAAAGCACAACTGTCAAGAGACCTTAACGTCAAGTTTTCCAACAGGTTTGGTTTCGCTTAATATCTTTGACAAGTGAAGGTTTGAACTTAAAAAAAAAGCTTCAGTCTTGAATTGGATTGGATTGACAGTAATGTTGAGGTTTGAATCTCGGCTAAGTACAATTGTGATTATTTCTGCTTCTAATATGTCATTGTGGTTTTCTCATCCCTCTTCCACAGCATTGTGAATTCATTTATTTTAATCTATCTTGCAAATTCATACTCATTACTCTTCAAATTGAAAAAAAATCACACCTGACACGGGAATATAACTCAAGACTTTTAACTTGGTACGCCAAAAGTTCTGGGTTTGATTCCCGCGGCCAGGTGTCATTTTTCAATGTAAAGAATATGCTATTTAGATGCGACTATAACCGTAATTAACCATTATATTAGCCTAGCTATTAAATGCATCCTTAAATTAATCCTCTAATAACCATGTTAAACATAATCTATATTAACAAAATGAAGAGTATAATTGTCTGTCTTTTATGAGTGATATCTACCAAATGAAGAGGTCTGAAATTTGTAAATTAATAGCCCCTCTCCAAAAAATGTGGACCTCAAATCTGAAATTTTAAATATTTTGTTAGTTTTTTTTATTTATCAAAAACTGTTGAAGGAACTAAAATGAAGATTTTTTTCTGTCTCTTTGAAGAAAAGAAAATCTTTGGCCAGGTTAGCCATGCAATTCATTGTGCGGCTACCTCGGACAATGCCAGATACTTTGTTGGGCCCATAAACGAACACCAGCTAACATACTTGCTTTTGCGACCAGCCTGTATATGACCGGAATGGTTTAGCAAATAAAATGAGGTCGGCATGGAATTAATATTTATTCATCCAACTAACCTGGCATTTTGAAATTAGCTAGTGAAACACTCCCATTGGTCATCATGATCAAACATGGGCCAAATAACTGTTCTCTTGTATTGTTGTATTATAGAATTAGTGTGGTCCAAAACAAGGGAAGCATTTACGACACTATTGTTTTGGGCTGGAGACACTCCCATTAAGGCTGGTTTTTCTTCCTACCTGGCTAGCTGGTTATTGACCTTGTTAAAAAACTTTACTGCCTACAAAGTTGCTTAAAACGTCTTATTTTCCATAATTGTTAATAATATTGCAGCAACTCCTGCTGATAATTAAATGATAATTAAACAATCTTACATTTTTAGAACTTGCTTGAGCTACTTACTTCTATGTAGACATACTCACCTAATTGTTAAATAAAAAAAAGAGTATTTTGACTACAGGTGTCAAAATGTATACTACCTTTCAAAATCTACATAATCTGGCACAAGAAAAAAAAATCTAGCCGATAAAAACTGCCAATACTTATTGCAAGCAACAATATGGCATACCTTATACATTGCCCAATCAACACTGAATATTTGAGAGTCTAGATAAATCTTGGGGTGAATTTTATTAATCCTAAGGAGAGCTAAACAGGTGAGTTATGTTTGGGTTTTGTAAAAAATATACATTGTATTAAAGTTGGGTTGAACCCACAATTTTACAAATCCAAATCCCCAATTTACCTTCAATTCTGAATTTGAATCCTGGAATAAATTATGAATATAAGAGTAAATATAATATATATATTTTTTTATTTAGCACCGCGTCTTATTACCTGTTGGGGTTATACACTTAAGTACTAATTATGCTAATGGACTAGGAATTGGGAAGGTTGAAATTAGAGGAAATGAACCTGCATTTGTGTGGAAGGAACGGGGAAAACCATTTAGGGAAAATAAACCCCATTTCACCCAAGCGAGAATCAAACCTCGATCTCCCAGTCATCAGCAGTCTAGCTCAACACAAAACTAGCGCATTAGCTAACTACGCCACCAAGGCGAGTCATACATGTAGTAATATAATAGATAGTAACCAAATTTTAACATTATCTCTTATAATCCATTCATTATAACATTTACCCATTCATTTGAACTTTTTTTTTTCTAAGGATTTGAGTTTTGAATCCAAAATTGTCTTGAATATACATAAGAATTCGAGGGTACCATCCCTACACTCTATTTATAAAAGGTTTGTGTAATGGTAATAAAGTCACAAATGAACTGATTGTAAATGTTTCGATTAAATACAAGTTTAAAACAAAGGAATTAACCCTTTAAGAGCTAAGAAAAGATGGGATCAGCCCTCTCTTCCAAATTTGCTTTAGTTCCAGTGCTACCCGCCAGTTAAGGTACAAGTGTATTATTTCCCTAGAACAAGGACATTCCCCTCTATTGTAGAAAAGTGTATTCAGATAAAAATGTTAGATCAATATGAAAAATATTGTCATAAATAACAGTGTGGAGATTTTTCTTGTACAACCACAACCATACAAAAATGATGAAGTAATCGTGGCATTCTTCACACTCAAATCCATTGTACTCTTAGCACTAAAAGGGCTAAATTAAATTAAATAACTTTGAAGAACTTGGACCTAAATTAATATTTCAATTGGTTGTATATTTGACTATTTGAATGTGATTGATGTTACAGCCTAGAGTTCCGAGTGAAGAAGGAAGGGTGGGGAGGTGGGGGTACACGTCAGGTCAAGTTCAGCTTAGGGCCTGCAGGGGATCTCGCAGTCTTGAAGTCTTCAGGCAAAGTTCTTATGGTGATTGTCGGACAAGGGCTACCCAACAATTCCAGTGAGTGCATGCAACTGCTTTTATACTCTTTAAAGTTGTTAAAATAGTTGCAACAAAGCATATGAAGTTACAACGGGTCTATCAAGCTGGTAGTGGAAAATATATAGCTTGAATAAAAAACTGACCCAAGCCACAGGCTGGAAACAATAATGGATGTAAAGTAAAAACGAAGAACACTGTATGACAGCTATAAAAGCTACACCAGATATCATCAATAATGGAACTGCAGGTCTTATGGTGAAAATATTTATCTTCCCTATCTCTGTCTTTTAACTGTTGCCAAATCTCCTCTCTTTCGGTTATGTCAGAAGATGGTGTGCCGGGGTAAGCAGGAGCTACTGGCAACATCAACGAGCTAGTGTTGCAAATTGTGTCCTATATATGAGGGAAGATTGATCATACGAAAACAAGAGAATGACATTGCTATTTCCTCGATAGTATCCCTACAGTTCCTTTAGAGATGTAATACATTGTACTAAAACTACTGTCATATATCCCTACGCCAGTTCATGTGATCTGCAACTGTCACATTTAATAGATAGCATCAGTACCTAACCACCTATTATTGAAACAATGTGGAAACATTGTAAAGTAATGCAATGTAAGTGATAGAGAGGAAGCCAACCTGAAAGGATAGCTACAGTCCGATTTTCATAGGAAGAGTTTCTTAAATAGACAAACTTTTTGTGAACAACATTGATAACAGTTTACTAGGGGTAAGCCAAGTTCACTTGTTCAAATCAAAGTGAACTTGAATCAAATATATGAAATATTCTAGAGGTCGATTTGAAGTTTGAATATTTTTTGTCATTTGTTTTTTATTTGAAAAAAAATATTGTGGTTATTTATTAGACATCTGCAAAACAATCTTTTAGAGTTTGAATCAATCTTGAATTGAAGCAAATATTATTTACAAATTTTGAATAATTAATGAATCAAACATATCCTAGTTAAATATGTTAAAATTTTGATGTTAATCAAAAAGAGTTACAAATTATAAAAAGTAAATATTAAATTAGTTTTGAACCCTAGTTCCTTAAGTCATCATGTATTTCAACCGGTTTATCCAACAATAGTTTACCTTTTCAAAGTTAAGTGGTAAAGAGCACCTCTATTGTTGTGATAATAAACTATTTAAATATATGTTTTCAGTCCTCAAAGCTAACACATTTGTTATGTTTTATCCAAACAAGCACTTATAGGCTGTATAAAGTGCGGCTTATTTTCAGGTCAATATGGTATTAATTAAGAGCTTGCATCCCATTCCATTCAACTCTGTGATACATTTGACTATAAATCATAATTTTACACTATTGCACGTGGATCATTTCTTATTAAACATTAATGTAGATAAAGAGTTAATAGAAGTTTCTAATACTAAACATTCTTTAGATACTAAATTTTATTTGGATACAAACTGCAATGAAAAGACCGTTTTTGACCATTTTAAAAGGGCTTCACATATACACATTGTGCAAAAATCTTAATTCTGTCATACCGTATTGGCCTGAAAATAGGCCGCACCCTAAATTTTTGACAACGTTTAGAGAAAAAATTATATTCCCACTTAAATATGATCAGTGTATTAAATCATTTGAAAATAGAAATTGTTTAATGGTAAGTGCTTACACTTAAAATTAGCTTATTTAAATAAAATCACTTTCATAGAAAAAACTCAAAATATTTACACTTAAAATGTCACTTGAAAATAAAAAAGTAAGTTGTTCACACTTTATTTCCTGGCTAAAACCCGCTCTTTTCTCAACATGATTCGTAATGTTGCACTTCCAAATTTAATACATGCACTAAATTATTGTTCTCACAATAGAATAAATGTTGACCATTTAATACGCATACTAGGTTATTGTTCTCACATTAAAATAAATGTTGACCAACATACTGAAACAAAATCTCACTAGAAATATTTAAGCTTACTTTACCAAAAGTGTATATTGCCGATAGAATGCGCTGAAAAAATAATTTTATTTTGCAGCCATTATGGTTCAAATATTGTACACACAAATAAGATAGTAAGTCTTCATATATTTTTAAATAACTTTTCCAACTGTCATGGTTCATATATTTTTAAATAATTTTGCCAACTATCAAGGTTCATTTAATTTTAAATAACGGTGGTGAGATATATTGATTTTACAACATGCATATCCTATAGGTACAACATTGAATGTGTATTATCTAAGAGTGCGATTATAGGCCGCATTATAGTTTTATGAGAGCTGTTTCTTGGAAAAAAATGTGGCTTATTTATGGGCCAATACAGTAATAGAGATATACTCTAGTTAATATTTAGCACCGCGTCTTACTACCCGTTCGGGTTATACACTTTTTAAGTACTAATTACTCTAATCGATTAGGAATTGGGAAGGTTGAATTAGAGGAAGTGAACCCGCATTTGCGTGGGGGGAGGGTGGAAAACCGTTAAGGAATCCCCCTCCCTAGTTCACCCGACCGAGATTTCGAACCTCGATCTCCCCGTCCTCAGCAGTTGAGCTCAACACGACAAGCGCGTTAGCCAACTACGCCACCGAGGCGGGTTATACTCTAGTTATTAGCAAGAAACTTTGTCACATTGTCCACCATTGTCACTGTGTGAAATTTTGAGTAATTATTCAATTACGAATGTACTGCATACATTTTTGGCATATTGTAGGTCTTATCTTTTCCCTTTTACTTGCTTAAACACACACAAACACATATGCAAGCTGGGAGCTGAGTTGGGTCTGCTGTGATAAACACTCTTAATAAACATTTAATTTACCCCACAAGAATTGTTACTAAAATGTAATAACATATTTTATCTTCTCCAAATATAACATATTTTAAGCACATTGTGGGATTTGCAACAACCTTAAACCTTATCGATTTTTTTAAAATTTAGTTTGATTCGAGTTATTGAATAATATAAAATTCGAATTGATAATATCAATATTATCAAAGCTTTTTAGAGCCCTATGATTTATATAACTTTATCTACTAAAATTACTCGAAAGATTTTTTATTGCACAATTGTTTGTATAATGGTTTTCCACTTCCCCTCCACACAAATGTGGGTACAATTCCTATAAATCCAACCTTCCTAATCCCTAACACATTAGGCATGTTTTTGCAGCTGGCCTTATATTAATGTTTATGACCAAAGCCTTTTCGGTCTCCTAGAATTGTGACTGGTTACAAGTGTTTATGACCGAGATGATACTAGACCTCTGTTTGGTAACAAGCTAAAAAGCCTGGTATCAACCAATGTGCTGAGAATTGTGCACCAATTTCAAAACAGCTAGATTTAAATGAGTATAACCTCGTAATCAATGGATTTTAACAGTTATATTACACCACCTCACCCACACACACACACACACATTTATATATATATATATATATAATTATAATTAAGGTTGGGCCGATGAGTTATTTTGCAGATATTGCTAATAACCAATGCCGATTTAGTTCGGTTTTTTTTGCAATATTAAAAAATTGTACAGCAACAATACTCAAAAACAAGTATTAGCTTAGTTTGACACTTTTATACTTTTCATGATAACCACCAAAACAGAAAAAAATGGCATGAAAGGCATTTCTAGGTATTCTTTTATTGAAGTACAAATAAAAATATTCCTAGGCAGTGGAAAGTTTTGTCTTTGCTGTTTGTTATAGTATTAATTCTCAATTAAATGATCAATATATTAATTCTCAGTTAAATGACAAAATAACCAAATAATTATTCACGTCAGCGGTAAATTGGTACTTCGAAATGACTCTTAAACGCGCTCTAAAAACTGATCTCAGGGAGAGCTCAGTGAGCAATCGACAGAGTGGATCTTGGAGCGCTCATTAATCGACATGCAGATGACGTCACACACCATGAAGAAAAGAAAAACATGTGATTACTGAATGATGTTCTGTGGGGTTAGGCCCTAAAGTACGCAATAGAACATTAATGCAGGGTGTCCAGTGACCTGGAAAACAAGAAAAAGTCAGGGAATTTACTTGGTCAGGAAAAAGTCTTGGAAAAGTCTGGGAATTTGATTGAATTTCTGGAATTTTCACATATTCACCAAAATTTTACACAACTTTCATTTACAATAGTCAAAATAACATTTTTTTTCTAGTTAATAGTAACTGTGAATCTCTTTTAACACAATTGAGTATAACTTACTAGTTTCAATTCTCAAAACCAACTTGTGATTTTTGCGTCATCTTTATACCCCTCTTTGCGCGTTTCTAGGCAAAGTTGTCATGTCTTTGCGCATATGAGGGAATTCGATTACACTATTGGAAGACAAAACTAAAAAATAATGTTTCTCTAAGCAATTTAAACTGTACTGGTGTACTCAATATGATCTAACTTAAATTACACGTATATAGGCTACAATAGCCCATTACTTTAGACTGAAATTCTTTAACTCCGTCATCGAGTGATACAATTTCAGATTATGTATGTGTCTAGAAATTTAATTACATTATTTAATTTGCGATCCTAATAAAATAATGTTTGTAACATTTAGCTACTGGAAAACCTGGAATAGTCAGTGAATTTTAAAATATAATTTGGCTGGACAGCCTGTAATATTATGTTATCTTGGATGTAGTTGTTGTCTTTGCTGTGTGAATAAGTCACGGTTGTGTAAATAAATATAGTTTAGTTAATTCAGCCAATTTAAAAAATAGGAGGTATATAAAATATAAATAACTCAAATTCAAAATGAAAAATATTTAAATAGAAAACAAAATTCTGTGTGCATGCGCGGGCCTCGGACCGTACTGAAAGGTGTAGGTGATATTTCATATATTAGCTTTGTATAAAACTTGTATTCAATTATAACTACATTACTTATAGCCATAATATATTTTTAATCCACAACAAAATCATACTGGCCCCCCTAATATTGTTTTTGCTTTGTTACTTGAGGAAATCTTTATCTATAATATATTTAGCAAGTATTTCATAGTTTGAAATAAGCCTTAAGATAAATAAAATTGAATCGTTTATTTTGTTTAGAATTTTGGTTTTGTTGTTTATTATAAAATAAAATATTTTGCGCAGAATTAGAGAATTTGTGTTTACATGCAAGCTACTGTATTTAAATATTTTTGTTTGAACAATGAGTTATATTTTCATGACCTGAGAATTTAAATAGATCTATAGATTTTGAATTATTGGCGTAAAATATTTGCATGATTAAAACCGAATATCCTTGGCCGATTGTGCCAATATCGGTCGATAAATCGGATCGGTTATCAGTATCGGCCCAGCCCTAATAAAAATATATATATCAATTACTAGCTAGAAATACATGACCGTTTAATAATGGATATAAGCCTAGTTACTCTTACATACATACTTCATGTTTCTTAAGGTTATTTTTAGGAAGATAGGTTTAGCTTGTATGTTGTGTAAATATTAGGATTAGTTTCAATAAACACCAATCTAACTAAGAATAAAAATTAAATTGTTAATTTTTCGTCAATTTGCAGTACATGTATGTTTACATAAATTAACCTACCAACTGATAGATATACTCTACCCCAAATGCCATTTTTGTTTACAATAAACCACACAAAGTTGTTTTCTTATTCCACCTTGGTCTTGGTCGAAAACACTTGATACCAAGATGTAACTAAGTCAATTGCAAAAACTCACTTATTGGTGTAACTAATACAAAGGTATATAGCCCGAACAGGTAGTAAGACGTGATGCTAGAAAAAATAATCAAATGCCAGGTAAACTGAAACATTCAAGATAATTTTGATAAATAATTCAATAGATCCAGTAAGTAAAAGACATTTTTTGGGTAAAAATGGTAAAAAAAATACTCAAAATTAAGTGATTAATTGTGATATGGGTGGAAAAATGAATTAAATATTGATATTGTATGTTCTGTATATTAAAAAATGCTTTAATGAACTTTAAAAGCATTTTGATATTAATTTTAATATGTTAATTAAAAGTTCATAAAAACACAACACTCAATATTTAAGTGTCCCTAAAAAGGTTCAATTTTGTTTAAGGAATTGATAAGTTTCCATGTGAGCCCTTGTAATCCCTGTTATAGTCATACTTTAACTCTTTATTTACTACAGTATTACCCACTTCGGTGGCCGGATAGTCCAAGTCGCTACTTTTGCAATAGACTAGACTGTCGATGACAGGGATATCATGGTTTGAATCTCAATTGTGTGTACTGGGGGTGGTTTTCCACTCTCCCTCCACGCAAATTTGGGTAAACTTCCTCTAAACATAACCGTCCTAATTCCTAAAACCACTTACGTACTTTGTACATAAGCATATAACTCGAACAAGTAGTAAAATGCATTGCTAAAAAAATATTTTTTATTTTATGGTGTGCATAGGCCTAGTTATTTATACATATTCTGTAATATGAAAGAAGACAAAGAAAGATGGATGACAACACATGTTTATATCCATCTTTCCTTTATATTCATTTATCCTCAAAAAGGAAAAAAGATTTTGCTAGAAGATATATATATTCTTAGTAAAATTGGTTTGATTGTTATGTCTGTGCAGAGCCCATTATAAAAAGGACCACTTCTTCAAAAGGACGGCCAACCTACCAACACAAACAATCAGTTGCTCCAGTCCGTGGTCAGGCCCCAGGTAGGCCAGCCATGCCTGCTCCCAGAGCACACACTAGTCGGCCAGTGTTCAGTGTACCGCCTCCACCCAACGAACCTGCGCCTCTTGACCAGCAGCCCATACAAGGCTTCAGAGTCCCTATGACAGGTGAGCCCACATTGAACTAAGAACTTTTTATAGCCATGATAGCAAACACATATTTACCATAAAGAAGTTGGTTTTTAATCTTAGGAATACTCCCTAGGGGTGTACCAAGTTCACTTATTCAATTTGGAGCCAACTTGAATCGACTATATTAACCCTTTTGCTGTGTATTTAATTTTTACTTCTTACCTTCAGAAATGCTAATTAAAAGTCAAAAATTCAAAATCTGAAAATTTGCATGATGATCATGATTATGATCAAATAATGTGTTTTTCAACTAGTAATGTATTTTCATTATGAAACTTTATGTCACTTATTATTTATGTCACATTTTACCCAAATGCAATGTTATTCTGCTATCAGAACTATTCTTTATTTTACTAGCAACCCACTATAGTGTCGAACCAATCACAAAATGAGGATTTGATTGGCCAAATATAGGCCTTATATAATAAAAAGAAAACTTTTGAAAATTAGGTTACCTCAACACAACTTGAACAATTTTGTGCTACATTGGTCCTTCTCTCAGTGCAGTCTATAAGAACATATATTTGTGTTAGGCATGGCATCAAAATAGGAACTAGGTAAAGAACAAAAATAAAGTAGAAATTAGAAGAAATAAAATAAATTTTAAAACTCACTGAATTATTGATTTTTTCAATTGCCATACTAACCAATTTATTTTTTTCACTTCATATGGCACGAATTTATCAATCATAAATTAAATGTTACTAACACAATAGAATAACCAGGTAAATATAACAAATACTACACTAATAAATCCCTCCACAATGTTTTCTGCCACATAACTATTGTACGTGGGCTACAAGGTCGGATATGTCCGAATAACGCAGCAAAAGGGTTAAATATTATTGAAGCCAAATCCAAGTGTGAATATTTGTGTTAGTTGTTTTATAATTGAATAATATTATATTATATACAAAGATCCATTCTGCTTGTCACCACACTCAAATTATTTAATGCATTCTGCAAGTCACTTTAATTCTCAGCCATTATTATGGCATCATCTGCATATAGTAGTATTCTCACATTCACATTGTCAATTTGTACACCAACCATATCCTCAAAATAATATATGTAGTACTATGCAACACAACTTTTAGTTTTTTTTATATAGCTATTCAAGCTAAGCAGTGCCGACTATTCAGGAATGAAAGGCAACAATCAGCTGTTGACAGTCAATCTTTCAGTCCAACCAAGAAAACTATTTAACTCTCTTGACCTGAAAACGTCTGTAACAGTGAAAGCTTGTCCTTAAAAATGAGTTTGTGGGTTTTTTGGTATTCTAGTGTTTTATCTAAACAATTTCTACTTCAGTATCTCTAAGGTGAGTGTGGTTGCTATCCCTCCTAATTTAAACTATGATCAAGAAACCAATAATCACTATCCTTTGGGTGCACTATTTTATTTTTTAATAAATATTTATCAAATATAGTTAAGTCTAAAGTAATAACATTGAAAAGTACCTAAATCAAAATATAGAGTATTTTTAGTTTTGCTATAAAAAAATTCTAACTTCTTATTGATCAAATTTTTAAAACATTAAAAATTTAATCATGATTCTTTGAAGTGCTTGACTAATGCCATTGCCAATGTCAATGTCCCTCTACAGGAGGTGATGCTCAAGTTCCTAAAATGAAAACTGCTCACTCGGCTTCATCTCGGCCACAGCAGCCACCTTCAGGAAACCAAAACTTCATGAGGACTCCAGAGTCTGGCATGTCAGGGTGAGAACACTCAAGATTACATTCCTTACATTCCTGTCTTGAGACTAGTTGTAAAACTTAGAATTAAATATATTTTTTTAAACAGTTCTGTACAATACTTCTATACAGTCTTCCTAATATATTTATTAGAGTTGGGTCGAATCCACTATTTTACAAATTCAAATATCCAATTTACCTTCTAATTCTGAATTCTCAAATTCACTGAGATTCACAATGGAATGGATGGAGTAATCCATTGTTTGTGCTATATATACTTTCTTCTTCTTTGTGTTTTATAAAGGCAACAATGCCGAAATATTATGATATTTGTGTCAAAATGTATAACTACTTCTACTATAGAAGACAGAAGAAAGGAAGAAGATGTCACCTTTGTGCATTGGACTCTTCCCAGATTTTTCCTCTTTCTCTAGATGGGCTTTCTTCATCAAATTTACTCTTAATAGTTTATTTTTCCTTTTTCTTTAGTTTTATCAATTTTCCTTATTATATTATTATCTAGCCATAGGGCCACCACATTTTTAAACATGTTCTTATTGCTATAATTATTTACATACTTACTCTATAACACTTGTTCTCAACGGGGCCAGGCTGTATTTCTGAGGGGCCATAAGTAAAATTCGTAAAATTGGGGAGCCATGGAAACTGTTAAATGGGACACGAAAAGATCACCTCTAAAATTAAAATAATACCAATATAAAAAAGAAATTTTAAAATATGAAATGGTCACTACTCACTACATATTTTAACCAATAACTCAATATCTTGGGGGTTTTTACCTTACTTAGAAAAGACAGATCAAGGAAACTTTTGTACTTTGTGACACTCCTCGCCTTCTCAGAGCAAGCAAAATCCTACAGAAAGGGTAAATTGGAAAAATTATTTATTATATTTATAATTATCTACCACTTCTCTCGTTAATTTTTCCATCACATTTTAAGTAAAAATTTCAGCTATTCTTCAGTTCAATATTCATAGTGTTTAAGGGAAGATATTTTTCTGTGCAAGCTTTAATATTGTGGCAGTTCTCAACTTGGGAGGTAAGTTACACATTCCAACCGCTATTTTTTTGACCACTAAGCATCCCCTTTTATAATAGTATGAACTTTCATTACAAATAAATTATTAGCTTCCAATAGAATTTGAATAACCCCCTTTCTACAAAAAATAATATATGAATTTAACAAAGTAGCTTCATTTTATTTTAAGTAGAATGACTTACAAAGTAATTCTTATGAATATTGGTTTAAAAATTGTTTACATCTTTAGAAAACTTAGAAATAGAACAATCATAAACTTAAAAAATCCAAACTGCCAAAAACAGCTTGTTCTTATAGACCAATTTTCTTGTTGATGTTCAGCGGTTTGAATACACTTTCATGTACGGTAGATATCCAATATTTTGTCATGTTTTTTATTTTAATTGCCTGCTTCTGAAATATAAAATTCTTTAAATCAAGTAATTTTATTTTTTTCCCTATTTTAATATGGTTGATTGAAATCATAAAGTAAACACTATGTAGAAAAGGTGAACAATTTTAATCATTATTGGTAGATACAAAAATACATTGCTCCACATAATATTATCGCATCACCACCACTCTCTCGCCTTGGATGTGTGTTAACTTTGTTGTTAGTGCTCACTATGTTTTCATAATATGAATGTGAATTGGAACCTACCTATGTATATATCATTTAGAATTTATGTTGTTATATACACCAATTTGGTGGGGATTTTCAATAAGACCAGGGATGAAAATTATCATTTCAGTTTTACATATTTTTAGTTTAATTTATTTTATTATAAACAAATAATACATATTATAAATGAAAAGATCAATTTACAGGTAGAATAAATTGTTACATTTATTCTAATTAAACTAATGAGGATGAAGAGGTCATAGAGGTGAATGAAACTCAGAAGTGGGCCACAAGCAAAAAAAAGGTTGAGAACCGCTGCTTTATGGGACTAGGAACTCGGAAGTTCATTGCTGCACTTACAAAAGAACGTTACCTATCCCTATCTTGTGCTAGCTCACTTATCACTTGGCACACTTAGACAATAGCATGTAAAAGGAACAAATAACATAAAGGACAAACACAGGAAATACATATAAATAATTATACCTCAAAAGGAAAAATGATTTTTTCTTAGAAATATTATTTTAATTATTTTCTTGTTTCTATCTTTTAATAATGTAAGCCTTTAATTGGTTCCCAACCATGGATCATGTTCTTTTTAACCCCAACTTGTCTTGATTTTTAATCTCCTTTTTTAAAAAAAATTTAGTTGTGTGGTTTATATACTTACTCTGAGGAGTTTTTATAGAATAAACATCCAATCAAGGGCTAGGGCACACAAATATTTGACTTTAGTTGTGTAAGTCATAACTATCTTTCTTATTTTTGTTACTATATCATTATCATCATCATCATCATCANGGACCTACAGTTTAACGTGGAATCCGAACCACGGTGGAGGCCTGGCATTCCCCACATTCACAAGATGTCTTGTCACAGGTGAAGGAAGGGTTTGGTAATCAGATAAATCTGTGCCGGGACCGAGGATTGAACCACAGCCGCCAGCACAGAAGTCTGACACCTTACCCCTAGACCTCCAGGTCACCGACTTTTGTTACTATAAATTTAAAAAAAACCTGATCGTATATGTTGATGTGTTTTGTTTATATTATTGATTTTTTCACAAATTATAGGATAGATTTTTTATTTGATGATATTTTCTAGACCTAACTCAACTAAATTATTTATATGTCACATATTTTCTCTAAATGTCAACTGACATAACAATTTGTTTCACCAAAAGAACAAAAAATGAGGGATGTTTGTTTACTGATAATTCTACTACAGTTTTCTAACACTATGTATGCACATTTTTATGAAAGGTTTAAGTGTTTTTAAATAGATAAAACAAATGTTATAAGTTTATCTTGTGTTTCTTCCCATACAGTGAGAAACGGGCAAGTTTATCCTCGGGGGTGAAGCCGGTGCCGGGAGGGGGTAAACCTCGCCCCGCCATGAGGCCCAAGCCTTCCCTCCCCAAATGCAAGGCCATGTTTGATTACACAGCACAGGACCTTGACGAAATATCTTTCAAGGACGGAGACATAATTGAAATAATCAAAGAACGTAAGTGCTTATTTTAATTTATTTATTGTATATACCTAAACATAATCTTTAAACTTTTTAATGATTTAGTGATGTGTTAATGTGTTTCACTTCAATTTTTACACTGACAGTATTTTAATAACAAACCTTTTATTAAATTAATTCTGAATGTTAGCATTGTTACTTAGCGCTCCAGTAGATTTCCCTTCCTTTAATCTTTACTTACAATTTGAATTAATGAATACAAAATTGTTCTTTATGATTTTTGTCCACAGAAGTAAATTGTTAACAAATATTAGAGTTTGGCAGGGGAAAAAATGTTTAAAAATGATATATTTTTTTTCAGAACTCTTAAGAAATATTTTATAAAACTTTCTGACCCATCAAAATGTTTTAGAAAATCCCTATAAAACTGCTAACTAATAGCTGCTCTCTGGTTTTCAAGATTACAATTACGTCACTTTAACTGACGAACGACTCTTAAGGTTGTATTAAAGTCCATGTTTTTGCTTTTTTTGTAATAAACTTATTTTGACAAAAAAAATCACTTCATTACATACATTTAGTTTAGTTTTCTACTACACATCTCAAGACATCTCCTGAATATTTGTCACAGGCAAAGTAAATTTTAACAGCACCTTATGTCTTCACTTAAAAAGTTTTTTTTCATATTCCATTATGTTCATGAGTCATGACTCATATTCAAGAACTGTCAATATTACTATGTGTAGAAAATGAAAGTAAATGTATCGACCGAAATAATATTTTTAAAATTTTGGCCAAAAAAGGTTTTATCGTATAAGAACTGCAAAAAAATATGGACTTATACTTGCGCTCCCTTCCACCCCATCATAAATATATGAGACAAATCTTGGCTAGCTCATTGTTGAAGTATTGAAGTATTGGCACACTAAGTTTTGGTCCAGGTTTGATTCCTATGTCCAGATGTCATTTTTCAAAACTACGAATATGAAATCTGATGTGGGTGTACCTGTACTAAAGATCATTTTGATCTCTCAAGCTTTGCTAGTCATGTGTATTTAATTGTACAAGTGTATGCTTTCTCTAATGTATATTTTTATTTACATTTTAGATGAAGGTGGCTGGTGGTCAGGTAGACTAAGAGGGAAGGAGGGCTTACTGCCAGCAAACTATGTTGAGAAGCTGTGATACATGTACCTTTTAGAATTAGAGCTATTTAATTCAGGTAACATGCTTTTTGAGCTAAATAGTTAGTTTTATGATGTTAAAATTAACTTCTATAAGGATTGTGTGACACTAATTTATTTGTTTGAGAATGTGCTTCATTTTTTTAGACGATGTTAAAAACATACATTTTAGATCTTTTATATTTATAAGAAGGTACAGGAAAAGTGGATAGAAACATAAAAAAGGGACAAACACAATATGGCTTTTACAATAAAAAGAAGAACACAGTTCACACTTTACAGTGCTGCTATTGGACAAAGAGGTGACATTGGATCTCTTGAAGAAAATCGATCGTTACCACCCAATCCTTCGACCTAGGTTTCATTCAATCGGTACTCATCAGGGAGGAGTGTGAAATACACAACGAAACTTCCTAAAAGGGAAAACCATAAAACACAAAAGTGGGAAAATGGAAAATTGTAACTAATGATAGACACATAGATAGGAACGTGTAAAAGGAATAACGTAAAGGACAAATGCAAGAAATGGATGTTTCTATCCACCTTTCCTACACTTTCTATCAAATATAATACAATTTCCTCATAAAGTGAAAAGAGGTTTTCCTTATAGACATATTTTAGATCTTTTATTACTTTTCCTGCTCAAAGTACCTATGTTATTTAATGAATGTTAAAACCAATTTTATAAAACAAAATGTTTGAATTGTTAAAAAAAAGTCCTAAACAAGTCACTATCAATGTATCTATATGCCTTAAAAGTGGAACACCACATCTGCTCAAATCAGCAATCCTTAGCAACAGGTTTCCCTCTTCCAGGATATGCCTTTAGCAAGTCAGCATGTATCAAGTAGAAACAGGAATAAGATACTGTGCTACGTTTTAAAATGCTGTATAAAATTATTAGCAATTGTCAGTTGATAATCGTAAATTACTAAATAAAATACCATCGTCTGAACATATTTAGCCAACTTTGTTGCTAAAAGAGTTAAAAACCATTTCAAGCCATGGTTCTAACAACAGCATTTCTAAAACCTCATCATGCTGATTTTTCCATGCTCTGAGTTTATGGCATAAATATATCCAGATATATAAAATACACATTGTTGCCTTGTATTGTTTAAAGTGACTGAAGAGTTATTTTCACATAATTCACAACTCTTTTAAACTAGTCTTTATACTTAATTACAATACCTGGCTGTCTTCCGGTTCCATGTTTGTTCTAAGTACACAAAAGTCTCCGTGCAGGTGAAAACACTACCTGAATTCATGATACTGGTTTGAAAATATTAGGTTACCTATTGGTTTTTAATTATTTTATATTTTGTTCACTCTCTACTCATTTGGGCTATCTACATTTTTACTCTTTAACATTAACAGTATTTGGTGGTCCTAGATTTGAGTTAAGAATTGGTTTTCTCACTCAAAAAAAGTTCAGACTTACTTGATTAGAGTGCAATAACAGAACCAATTCATAAGAACAAAACAAAATTTAGTTTTGTTGCCATGGCTGATGTTTTTTGTTTGATCCAAAGGGTGTGAAAATATTGCTGTCAAGGTTAAAACAAACTAACCACTACAAATATACAATTGATTTGAAATAAACCATAGAGAAAAAAAATTTATCTCGCTCATAATATAATTATAATAGTGGTGTGCTAAAGTTCATAGACCATATATAATTTACAATTTGTTTTTAATTCTAACCATATTTTGGCCTAAGTTGAGAAATCAAATTACTATTAAATAGGGGTGTGCGAAGTTCACTTCTTTGGTTTGAAGTGAAGTCAAGTCAAAAATGGGAAATATTCTTAAAGTTGAATCAAAATTTGAATATTTTTCTATCTAATTTTGAGTAAAGATATTATGTTGACATTGAGTATATTTATCTAACATCAAACTAAATATTGCATTTTTTTCTTAACACTAATATGTGTAGCTTATTGCTAACATATAAATGTTACATACACTTTATCATTGCATTTTCCCTGCATGGTGTTTTACTAACCTTTAACACACAAGATACAAATTAACAAAACACAAAAGTTAATGGACGTTTAAGAACAAGAACGTTATAGAAAAATACGAGTTTAAGTTAATTCGCCGGGTGCGTTTATAAGTTAGAAAAGTCCAATGTTACAAAATTCTAGTTTTTCTGTTTTACAAATCAACAAGGGAACTTTTGATTCTATAAATCCATTTAAATCTTGCCATGTAAATTACTAAAAAATATGGTAATGATTTTAAATGCGTCTATAGCCAATCTTGAAAATAATACAACCTTGATGAAAATAATTTTACTCAAATTAATCCTTCACATAATATGTATAAAATGAACATTTTTTAAAAGATATTTTAAATTTTATTTTTAGTAAAATATCTTAAGATTTTATCTAAATTAACAGCAGTTTTAATTTTAAAGTTATTACTATTTGTGTACTTTTTTTTTCAATAATTCAAGGAATGTCATGTTCCTCACACATGCGCTCAACTATCTATCAACTCTGCCACTAGCCTACACATTAACAGAAATTTGAATTGAACATACTGTTTCATGGAGTAAACAACTGAAATGAATGTGTGTGTGTGTGTGTGAATTTTAAAATAATAATAAAAAACTATTTGTTTATTTCATTCTACACTTTCAAGAGGAATAAATTCATCTTCATTTGGTACCAATCAATGTTTGTGATTAAGGGGGTTAGAGGTTTAATGTTATGGGCATCTTGAAATCAAAAATATTAAGGACATTTTCCAAATGCCACCAAAAACATAAGCAAATATGTTCTAAAACTCATAATGTTAAAAATATATTTTATTTATTTGATATAATCTTCATATAAGACTTCAATTAATATATGAAGATTTCCTTCGGCTTCAAATTTTTTGAAGCTTCGCACACCCATACTATCAAACCTTTAGTATTGATAACTTAATATTTTTTGTCATGTGAACAATAATTTGTAATGTACTTAACAGTACAGAATGATAAAAAATATAACATAAGTAATTGTTGTGGATATTCTTCTTACTTCCAAAGCATTTTAACTGTAAAGCTGATTTTTTTTTAAATTTATGTTGAAGCTAACAGATATTAAAAGTAAAGTTGAAGTTTTTGAAACTTCACACACCTCTTAAGATATAATTTTATACATGGAGGAAGATTGAAGAAAGAGAACCAATCACAGGTATAAGGAAACATAAAATACAATCTACAGGTTTGTTACGGCTAACAATAATGTACTATTTTAAACATATGGATATTTATTTATTTTATTTGTACTGGTTTCTCCTGTATTCTAATGGTTTGCTTAAATTGGTGTCTTTAAATTGAAATATCTTTTTTTAACTTGGTTCTAAATACGTAAACACTAAATAATGATATATTTAAAAAATGTGTCTTGTACAGGGACTTATATGCTAAGCCCTGAACCCTAGATTGTGTTTTTGCCATCTATTTAGTAAAGTAACAATGTATTTATTAGAGATGGGTCAAATCCACTATTTCTCGAATCCGAATGTATATTTTATTTTCGAATCTTGAGTCCAAATCCTAGCAAATTGTTAGAAATTTTAATGATTTACAAATAGACCTACATTACACAATGTAGGCCTAAATTGTAAATTAAGATTTCAGTCGTACTTTTAATTTTAATCAACCTCAACCACCCCTTGGAAAATACTGGTCAAAATCCAGCCAAATTAAACAATCTAGACCCATATTATTTAAAATCAAATCAATCAAAATTTGAATGTCTTTTAGTTATTTTTAAAAGTGATGATAGAATGAATTAATTTTCTAAAAAAAAACATGTGAAATAAACAGATTAGGTCTAGTTAGTTATCCATTGATCAACTATAATCATCATTGAAGGATCATAATTTATTTTAATAAAATATCAAAAATAAAAATACAATGGAAATAGTGGACTCAATAATGCTTAAGTATGTTTTATTATTATTTTATTATATATCCATTATCTATCATCATGTAGAAAACAAGAAATATAATCGATTATTGCGATATATTGATTTCTGAGAATACATTCTATTTAAAAACACGATCATATTTTCAACTCTAATATGTTCATTCTCATTGTATAAGGCAGGACTACGTTTTAATATTTTTACAATTACTTCAATAACATATTTAAAAAATATTAAACTCTTAGTTAAAATCAATTTAAAAACAAATAATGAATTAGTAAGTCATTATTTGATTCTTAAAACTCGAGAGCACTTACTAAGTGATCAGATTACCTGAATCGATTTTAAACAAACAATCGATATACAATATGTAGGCCGGTAACAGTTTTATTGGTATTTGACTGTCGATAGTATTTATTTTTCATGAAACCTAACAAAATGTCAAACTTAAGGATCATACGCAATCATTTGGGATTCTTTGCATAATTGTAGATAATTAAAACCATTAGGGTAGTAAGAATTAACAGTATCTTTATTTTAATCTTCTCTCGGGCGAGTAAACATAATATACGTCTTGGTGGCTGATTTTGTATCATTTTTAATGTGTTATTATATTTGTTTTAAAAAAAACATTTGTGTGATTTATTTCAAGTTTATTTGTAATTCTAGTTTTGATTTTCAGTTTTTGAAGCGTTTTAATGTGTTCATTAAAATATTTATAAGATTGTTCGTGAGGTGAGAGTTTTAGAAGTGAGCATGTGCCAAAACGGTTGAATCCAAGTTTTCCAGAGGTGGGAAGGTAGGGTACTAATCACGTAAGATTTTCCACACCTAACAATTTTTTTTAAATAAATATTTTATTCATGCTAATCTCTTTTGTCCGACAAAATAAAGATTACGGATTAAGTTGTGCTTTTCAAGTAAGCCTAACTAATTTTTGAATCAAAAATATTATGCTTTGTTTATGAAGTGAAAGATTCAATCATCGAATCCAGTAAAACACTGAATCCTCAAATCTTGAATACTTGTCAGGATTCGGTGAATTCGAAGATTCGAGTGGCCCATCTCTAGTATTTATCCAAAGATCTTGGGTTTGCGTTCATATTTTTCAGATATGTTATTTCAGCTTACCAGATGCACTGTCTTTTTTTTTTAGCACCACATCATACTAACCAATCAGGTTGTATGATTTTGTACTAATAACATTAATGGTTTAGAGATGAGGAAGGTTAAATCTAGAGGAAGTGTACTGGCATTTGTGTGAAGGGAAAGTGGAAAAACATTTTGAAAAACCTATCCTCAATTCAACCAAGAGAGATGTGAACCTTATTCTCCTCGTCACTGACAGTTTAATCTACTGTGAGAGTGACGCCATAATTCATGCTGCCACCAAAGCAGGTCAGATGCATTGTAAATAAATGATAATTGGTATAAAGTAGTGTTGTTAAATATAGAAGTATACACAAAAGTTTTAAGCATATACATGTGCCAAAGAATAAATTCTGATACAGAAGTTCTATGTAGTTTTTTCTTTGTTTAAATATGAAAGAATTTACAGAAAAGAGGGATTGAAACACATTAAGGAAACTAATTTTGTTTCTATCTTTCTTTCCTTACTCTTTTCCACTTCTAACAAAATATACCCCAAAAAGTAATACAGTAGAGTCTCAGAAACTCAAACCTCGATAACTCGACACACGCACATGCACACAGTTGTTGGTGCCAGTCATCACAATTCAAGGTCATTCAACTGTATAACCTTTAAGTTTGTGTAACTCGAGCGGAACAGTCATGCTGTTGTGTTTTTACAAGTGCTATGTTTGTTAGTTTCCCAATTCAGTAACGTGTTATTCGAATCAATACAATATTATATGTACAGTACTGTACTGCGTTTCTTTATATTACATATATGTATGTACACCATTATATTAACACGTAACTCGCCTTGGGGATGTAGTTGGCTAACACAATAGTTTCGTGTTGAATTCGACTGCAGTGGATGGTGAGATCTAGGTTTGAATCTTGGTCAGGTGAACTGGGGGTGGTTTTTCCTAAATGGTTTTTCGCTCTACCTGCATTCAAATGCAGGTTCACTTCCTATAAATTCAACCTTCCCAATTCCTAATCATTTAGCGTAATTAGCACATAAGTTAATAATCTGCATGGGTAGTAGGACGCGGTACAGAAAAAAAAAAAACATTTAATATATTGTATTGTAAGTATATTACTGTTACTGTACCATACAATGCAACTTTACCAATAATATTCAATACTGTACTGTGATTCATCCTTGTTTAGTAAACATGACATATTAAACATACATCTTAAGCAAGTTAATTCATAAACCTCGACATTTCAATAACTCAAGTCCATCTCAGTCCACATTATGCCGAGTTTCCGAGACTTTACTGTAATAGGTTTTCCTGAAAAAGTTATATTGTTTAAAGGATCTTCATAACGTATAGATAAGTTTAGCTATTAATACAAATAAGGCTTTTAAGCTATAATATTGATATGAAAATGGTTTCTAAAATCATAGCAATTAAATTTACTTTAAACTTAAATCAGACAAATCACTAGGAAATTAAACTGGGTATATTATTTAAGTAGTAAACAAAATAAAAATGTCACTAAAAGCTATATTAAACTAAATACTGAAAAGAAGATAGGAGGGCAAGGCCTACATTTTGATGATAAGTGTGTAAACCTTGACCTATCCTCTTTTCAATGTTTTATTTAACTTGTAGGCCTAATAATAATGTAACAAATTTTATTTTTTAAATTCTCAATTGTTTTGTTTTTACTTATTGTAAATGTTATGTATGGTTGTGAAAATGTGAATAATTTGAGTTTCAGTACCATTACTAAAACTATAATATAATTTTTAGTATTAAGTTGTTAAAATAATAATGTTGACAGTAAATAATACTTTAATAGTAGTTTTAAATATTTAAAGTATGAAAGTTTAACAAAATAAGAGTGTATTCTAATCTAAATTACTTGTAAAATGCACGAGGTTAAGTATTTAAATGTAAATTAGATAGATTTGAATTTTTTAAGCGGTGGGATATTGATTTCCATGGTATAGTCAAACCAAAAGGTGCTCTTTTATTGGAATAAAAAATGTCCTACCAAAAATGTGCTATCTAAACCATATTAGACAAAATAGTGTTTATTTGTTACAAAAATAAAGTATTATTACATACACCTAGAAAAAAAATTAACATATATAGGCCACTGTAATGTTAATAATTGTGACCTTTTGGAATACATTTTAATGCAAATTTAAAAAAACTAAGCTATTAACCTTATTATTATAGAATAAATTTCCTCAGTATTTTAATGCATTAAAGTTAGATTACACTCCACAAATATCAAACATTCCTAAAATTAGCCAAAGGTATGTTACCAAATACATTAGTTTGCTCAATTGGACAGTTACATTAATTCCATGTTTTGAAACAAATGATGCTCTGTGACAAAATTGTATTGGCTTCCAACTAAGGGCACTCTAGTTCATGCCAGTAAGCTCCTCAAGCTTGTTCGTTGTAATTTTAAATATTTTGAAAAAGATTGCAAATAAATAACTTCACTGCACAGGGATAGTTTCGAATGGTTTGGTGACATAATGTAGTTTATAATTCTCTTTTTGTAATCTTTGCTTCTAGACTAAAGTAGCTTTTAACTGACATCTGTGTCATCGAAAATATTCTCATTTTGTAATCTCTGCTTAGACTAAAGGCACTCTTAACTGACATTTGTGTCATCATTATATGATATATTTTTTTGTAGCACTGGGATGAAATCTTCAATACATAAATTACCAAGTTGTTTTTGGACAAATGCTATGGGCAAGTCACTTTCTTTTCTATAATATATTTATTGACCATATACTTCCTCAAATGACTGATTCAAATCTATATTGAGCTTAAAATAATCTTTCATTTATTTTGGTATACTATGCTTACATTATAACGTGGGGTGTGCATATATATAGGTATTTTTCACTTCAAGTTGTTTGAATGAAAACATTTAGTATTATTCGAGTTAAAGTAATATAGAGCAATATGGGTCCATCAAATATATTTTGATTTGAATTTGTGTAATAGATCTATGAATAAACCATCAAACCACATGAATTTTTTAAGAACTGAAATCCTTTGTGAAAAAAGAAAAGTTACGACCTCACAAATTAAATTTTTAACTAAATCTAATGTAGCTATAATATTATTTTTTTTAGTCATACATTAGGAAATATTGAGAACTCTGCTATGAAATAAACTTTTTTCAAAAAACTAAATTATTTGTTTAAAAATGAGGTGGCCCAATGGCTAGATAATTTTATAATAAAGGAAAGTGATAAAACTAAAGAAAAAGGAAAAATAAACTATTAAGAGTAAATTTGATGAAGAAAGCCCACCTACTCTTAATAGTTTAACTAAACTAAACTAAATTAGAAATCAATGAGTTTTTTATGTCATCAAAATTTTTCATAGACATTTACATAAGCACTTATTGTTTAAGTATTAATTGTAAAATATGCGTCTTAAAATAAGATAAGCCATTTGTTTAAAAACTTTGAAACACAAAAAACTAACAAACACTAAATTTCATGTATGTTGTCTAGTGGGTGTGGTCGTCACTAAAACTTTGTGATTAGCCAGTATTAGTTGTTAGTTTGATATACATAAATGTTGTAATTGTACATTTTATATAACATGTTCTTTGTGCCATTTGAGCCTTAAGTACACAGGCCTTGGAAGTAGTTAATATCACTTCTCCAACATACAAATACTATCCCATATGGTACAGTATACTTCATTGGCCTACTTTGGCCTTTACAAAGTTTTGTTTTGGTATTTATAAGTAAAAAGTTTAGTTTTATTTCCCACATTTACAGCCTGATTTTGTTAGAAGAACATTTAATAAAAATTCATACATTTTTCTTTACAGCCAACATTGAAAACATTTACTGTATTATGTGTGTTATTTTATAAGTATTGATATCTATCAAAAGTGACATATGTAGATAACATGACTTGATGTATTAATGTATTATTGCAGGAGAGTCTTGATAATTCAAGTGTGGATGGGACTGAAAGAGTACCTCATATAATCATAAACTCGCAATTATACAGAATAACACAGGGGAAATTAACAGAAAAGGATAGTTGTGAGTTAAAGAACACTTAGAAAAACAAGTCTCTGCACAATAGAAACAGACTGTAAATAAAGCAAAAACCCTTGACACAGGTGGCAATATCTTAACGATATTGAAGTTACCGTTTCATTTTTAGACACCCAAAGAAACATAAGGAGAGATAAATCCTCGAAAACTCATGATTAACTGAGCCCTCCTCACATCTCACATCTCACAAAACACAACTATATTTCAAACATTAGTTTTCTGTTGACTGGATCGGAATACACAGAACCTTGAATTATTAAAACTCTTCTCTATATTGTTCATGTACTTTTTTTAAACACAATTATACCTCTTAAATGAAAATAGGTCTTCCTTCGAGAGTTATATCATGTTGTCTAGTTGTAAAGATCATAAATCCAAACAAGAGCCCAGTTTACGCTTTCGGAGATTTGCTGGTCTTGAACATTTAGTAGGTTACATAATACAAACACAGCACAGTACATTCATTAGTTTCCCATCTGTGGCATGAGTCATTTTTTTTATTCAAGCCATATATTTTCCACTATTGCTTGCTAGGCCTGTCATAGCTTCATATGCCTTATAATCTAACCAAACACTAGGACAGGCACAACATCCAGTCCTCGGACGTTAACTCATCACTGTGAAAGGGTTAACCCACATTTCACCAATGATAAATTTTTCGGCCATGCCAGGAATTGAACTCGGGACTCTTAACTCAGTAGGCAGACACACTACCAACTGAGCTAAGGTGTCAGATAATTTATCAAGTAACAGGGGGAAAAAATTACTAAAATAAAAAAAATATGAATTGATCTATTTAAAAAACATTGAGAAACATAGAAAATTATACATTTTGCTTAGAACATATAATTAGGGCCAATAAAAACAAGTGAATAAATGATAATTATTGAAACTTATAGTTAAATGTGTGGTGTTGGTAATTTATCTGATATGTACAGTTATCATGACAATTTTAGTGATAAAACATTCAAATAATAGGTGCTGCCAAAAGAGTATTCTGTTAATCCTTGGTATAATCTGCACCATGCTCTAATATATGTTCTTAAAAAACATTATAAAATTACAGAAAACAAAGCAAAAAGTAAAGTGAAGCTTACACATATCTTGTCATTAATATAATTATTTTTAATAGGCAGTCATGAATGTAAAAACTTTGCTTAGTTACCACAAAAATTTAATTGTAGAATGTTTTCAATTCATTATTTTCTTTTAAGTATGATTATAAATTCAAATTATTGGCTTTGACAATAAAAAAAATTGGGAGTTAACTATTTTTTATATTTTCATTTTTATATTATTATTTATTAATATATATATATCTATATTTATTATTAAAATTTTAAGGCCAGCAAATCTCCATACGATTAAGATGGACTTTATTCACTTAATATATTGGAGTTTATTTTGAATCTTCAAATAAGTTAAAATGATGTATTTGAAATATGTGCCTGGCAAGGTCTTTTTCCTACAATACATGTCCATTTAATCCCCAAACATATGCACTTAGTATGTTTCTATAATCCTAATTCCCTTTTTTTTATGAAGAATAGTGCTCAAATAGGTTGCTGCGAATTGTTCGATAAATGATACATAATTTTGGATTTTATCCAACAATCTATATCCATCTTGACAATCTGGATAATCTACACTAAACAAGGTAGGGATGAAGAAGTTAAGACTAGAAGAAATGTACCCATATTTGTGTGAAGGGAGAGTGGGCAACCATTTATGTAAAACCATCCTCTGTACAGCCGGCCAGGATTGGCACCCTGATCTCACCCTCAATTCACTGGCAACTTAATCTTGCGGGAGTGATGCCTCAAACCATTCTACCACCAATGTGGGTGTTTGAGAGTTAAAGTTGATACAGTTAAAATGTTTGAAAATTATTTATTTGTAGTTTAAAGAATATAGTTTTTAAAGGAGAAAGTGAGGAGTGCAATTATGATAATAATCAAATAGATCCAAATTTTTAAACCAAAGCTTTGTATATTATGTATTATATATTATAGACTTATAATAATGTTACTAAAGTAAAAGCCCATTATAAAATTGAACTCAAATAACAGCAACATTTTAATCATTTGTTATTAGTTTGTTATTGTTTTTACAGAAAAGGACTTCATTTACACAATGTATAAACAGCTTTAAGATTAACGCTAGTCAATTATTGATTAATATTTATTATGCTTTTAATGGTCAAGTAATTAAAATTAAAATAACACAATACACAACCCCACATATGTATGATTATTTAACATCATCCTTCGTCTCCTTTCATTTGTACACTTGCTGTTATCTGCTCCTCCCTTCTCTTTCTTGGTCTTGTTTCCTCTACTATCTCATGTACTCCCTGTATCCCAACTCTTGTCCAAACATCTTCATTCCTAATCCTATTTCTCCTTTACAAGCACCAAATATAATTTACAACTTGTAAACATTGAGTAAATTAACATAACAGCACAGGATCATAAAAGTTCAAAATAAATTTATATTTCAGCTGTCATTAATTTTTCGGTGTAGCTTCAAAGTTGTAAAATTCATCATTTCCACCCTTACCCCCAAAGTGATGTTACTTGCTTATGGCAAATATTTCATATTTTTGAAACTTTGTAGAAACCTAAAACCCAACTGACCATGGTACAACTACACACAGAAGGTGGATGACACTTTGTAAGTATTGGCAGCAATGTGAGAATTATTAGGGAGCAGAGGAGGGGATATCAGTTTAATGGAGAAAGGATATTTGGATTATTTCTTCTTTTTTTTTTCTTTTTTTTTCCTTGAAATGTTACAACATTTAAGCCAAGAAGTCTTGCAACACGCAGACAGGGCAATCAATTATCATTATAATAAAAGATGTTTTCAGGGGCCATGACAAGATTTGCAATATGCTTCAAGCTTTTATTTTGGGCTTTTATTCTATTAGTTCGTATTTTATTCAGGCAAAATAATTTTTATTGTAAATTCTTTATTATTATTTATCTTAAGACTATTTTATTGTTGTATATATAACATGGCTTATATTATTACGTATCCGAGGGTACTGGAGTAAAAATTGTTTAGTTAATACACTAATACAAATTAAAATGTAATATTTAGAAACTTCCATAGGCAGCTTCTTCACTTTCCAAGAGTAAACTGGTTCTTCATTGGACTGCAAGGTTGCTTGTCAATAGATAGCTTCTTTTTTTTCTGTTAGGATTGCATTATATAGATGGCAACATTTGGACTAGATAGATAGATAAATTAGGCAATTGTGTTATATAATAATATATATATTTATTATTATGACATACCCTATTATAACAATACAGGTTTTTCTTTATTTTTGCTCTTTATATTATCATGTTGGTTACCATTTGTTCTCTTTCTTAAGCCCATGTACAGTAGCCTTTTAGAGAGAGTAACTTTTTTTAGATATTGGAGAATGAATTTGTTGGTTTATGTAAGGTTAAAGTTTTTTATGAGGTACAATTGAAGGAAAATGAACCGGGTCTAGAAACTTAGGTCTAACAATTTTACTATGCAGATTGTTTGGTTGTGGAGTGGTTATTTTCAAATGATTTGTGAATACATTTTGTGTAAGGGGGAATGATTGAATTTTGAGAAACATATTTTAAAAATAGGGTAATATGTACAGTGTTGACACAACTGGAAAACTGGGAAAACACAAGAAATACTACCTTTTTTTTGTTATACTAAACTGCATAGAAAAGAAAGCTAACTGAAGAATAAACCCCACTGATTTGAATACATGTCTTTCTTTATCCCGCCTCATCCTTTGCTAAAAAAGCAATGACATGACTTCACAATTTTGTTTAACATGTTTTGCCCATAATTTTACTCCTTCCATCCACCTCTGAATGGTTCATCGTTGGCCCCTGGTTGGTCAATCGTTGGCCCCTGGTTGGTCACCAATCTGACTACTGCTCAACACTGCCCTATTGGATTGAATACCCACCCACCCTGCCTGGAATAATGCCCCTGTCGAATGGAAAATATGCTCCGAAATGACTTTACAATAGTAATTTTTATGAAAAACAAATGCATTTCTCTATAACATTCTATAATGTATCTAGAAAAAATGGGAATTCCTTCTTGAAAACCCAGAAGACGTAGGGCATTATGTATTAATAATAGTGGGAATCTTGTATGTAATAACCAGAGGTTGGCCTTTGTGGTCTTGAGATAAAGTGTTCACCTCAGAGCCCGATGTTTGTGGGTTTAAACTCAGCCAGGGCCATCGAATTTTTATTTAGTGATAAAAATCTGTAGCACAACTTCCTTCAGAGGGGAAGTAAAGCTGTTGGTCTCGTGTCAATTGTGGTGTCAAAATACCTTTCCTGGAAAAATTGGTAAGCCCTTTCGATCTTGCTCTTAGAAATTCTTGTGTGCTGATGTCATAAGTTTGTTCAGAAAGTGCATATTAAATACCTCAAGTAAATAAAAAATAACCAGAGGGATAATGTTACTGGTTCCTGTTCTTGTAGGTCTGTCATTTTGTGCTTTCTCTACTTGATTATTCGCCAGTTATTTGAGGTCATCTCTAAGTAAAATCATGTTGCAGTTTCTTGTGTCCTTAAAGGCCATTGTTATGAGAATATTACTTCTGCTCTAGTGGCTGAGCTATGGGGGAGTGACCTTTTTATGCTTATTGGTTGGTAGCTGTTATAGTGAAGGTATTGTTGCTGGTTGGTTTTCTAAGTGAGCTGTTAAAAATTAATCTTTCAGTTCAACCAAGAATAACAAATTTTACTTTTGGAACCTGAAGAAGGTGCAATGGCAGTTAAAACTTATATATAAATATGTGTTTTTGCACTAGTTTATTAGTGATTTATCTAAACAATTTTTACTCAAGTACCACTCAGGTAAGTGTGCAGGCTATCCCTCCTAATCTAAACCATGATATAAGCTTGTACTCTATTCCAAATAACATTGTTGTATATAGAAATTAACTTTTCTCAATATCATATTTATGTTTGTTAAAAATTGCTGGTGGTTTTTCTTGTCTAAAGAGCTCTTTTAATAAAATGAATATAATTACTTCTAGTTTATATGATTCTAATGTTAATATGTCAAAATTAATACATTTAATCATAGGCTATAAATATGGTTTGTTGACTCATACTATGAATGAACAACTTAGCAGAAGTTTTTTACTAAATCTAAGGAAAGTCAATTAGGTTATGGTGTCATGTAAACTGTTTCTATTAACTAAATTGTAATCTTTTAATTATAACTTAACTGCACTGTTAATTTTTTTTAAATTGGAAACTCATTTTTTAAATAAAGTTTATGATAAAACTTATGTCTTTTTGTTCTATGATACCGTCTAGGTTTTTACTTGGATGACAGTTCAAAAATCATATGATTAGGTTTTGGGTTACCAACACTTGTAAAAGATCACTGTTTTGTTATAAATGTTTAAGTTTTTCAGTTACATGTTATATTTTATATTTAAAATAACATAAACTTAAGTTTTCTTACACTGTTTCATAACTTTAAATAATATCTTTTTACCTAATCCAAAACAATATTGTAAACATAATTAAAAGTACTTATTCTTTGTTTTGGAATGTTATCTATGACATGTAATATAATGCATACATCAAGACCTTTTCATATAGGCATCGTATTTACTTGGAAAAGAGAAAATACTTGTTATTTTTTGTATACATAATAAATTATTTTATGAATATTTCATCATATTTCAAAATATTTAACTGATAAAAATATTACTATCCCATGTGTGGGTGCATCATTGTAAAAAACTTGTTTCAGTCATGTTCAACCACATGGTTTAAATTTGTCTGTCGCCATTTTAGCATATTAAAGGTTTTCGTTAGACCTTTTATGGAAGTGCTGTGAATAATAATTTTTTTATTAAGTTTATTAAAACAAAAATAAGCTTTGTGTCCGACCTCAAATATATATATATAATATTGGCCAAAATTACTTTTGTTAACTATCACATTCATATATTATCATATGTTTTCATTACAGTGATCCAAAGTGATAGATGTCGGCTGTTGGCGTAGTGATATATTAGGGATTATTTCTAGTAACTATTTTGAGTTGTCATCCAAGTAAACTTAGCTCATGAATGAATTATACACTAAGGTTGAGTTTATTCTTGCATAATATGTTCAGTGCACAATTACTAATACAAACACAACTATTTATTACTAAACTTAGCGAATCTTGCTCTATTTGATAAGTCATTTAGAAACATAAAATTAACTTACTTTACTGCTAAGTTGTGATTGTGCTCTTAAATAAAATTAGGATTTTATTATTAAATTTTGTTAGGATATAAAAGTGCATAGTGGGAGAAAATTAAACTATTTAAAATACCTACAAACTTATTATTTAGAAAGGGGATGCAGAGCTGTAGCCTCCTAATGCTAATTTAATCTCAATCGAAGATTTATTCTAGTCATATTGCTACTATGTTAGAAATATTTCTATAAACTAAGTGAAGGCTTTGTAGCGATGAATTTACTTTAATTAACACTACAGATCACTTGATATTAGAGATGGGCAATAGATCAGTGACTGGTTTTTTCACCGATACCATTTGATCACTGTTACTCCCAGTGACTCAATTTCAAAAGTATCGGTGATTGAGATATCAGATGATAACAGTTACTTGAGCTATGGAGTTAGTATTGCTTCTTCTAGACACTCAAATACTCTCTTCGCGGACCTTGTTTTTATTTTATTTTATTTTTTATTTTCTACCAGCTAATTGAGAATCTACATTATTGACTGGCTTGTTTTACGTGTTATTTTTATTTAAAACTATTTTTATTTAAAACACTGATTTCATAAAGCTCTTTTTTCAAAAAGAGTATCAGATTGCTATGTAAAAATTACTTTAATGGTTTAAATGTTTCATACACATGCATTTTCAATAGAAAACATTTGTTGTTAAGAACAAAATTGAAAAGTGAGCTTACTAAGCGAATCACATTTTGGATTCTTTTCATCTACTTTAGATGTATGGTATTTAAAATAAAATAACACTAGTAATATAATAATGACCTGCACTCCAAACAAAATTTTCTAAATCAATCACCATTATGTTAAGTTCATTTTTAATGCCACATAAATTTTAATTGTAGTAAAACAGATCACTAAATAAATTACACAATTACAAGAGTTTCTCATAGTACGTCCAATAAGTTTTAATATTGGTATTCAAGTTTAACATAATGTTTGTTGGACCACTAATTTTGCCCAAATTACATTATAAGTTATTAATTAACATTTTTTACTTTCTCTTTTTTTCAAATGTATGAAACTTCTTAAAAAGCATACTTTTGTATTGACTGTACATTAGTCAGGCAACATGAAACCTGAAAATTATAGCTGTATGTCAATTGTCAATGTCAGTGCCAATAGGAAGAACTTATGTTAGGTCTTTGAGTATCGAATTTCATTGCAAGCTGCCAAACTCCTGAGTAATTAGTTTTCCTTCCAATCGATTGTCATGGGACTATTCGAGTAGATACCTGGTACTCAGAAATACTCGATTGTACTCGCTTACTCGGAAAGCAGCTAAATATTAGCTTTTACCGTGGTTGAAAAAATATCAGTTCACATTCACATTACTACCTAGCAACAAGCTGTGAAAGTGAAATAATATCGGTCCATCAAGACACTGTGAATGCCAGTCACAGTAAAATATCACTGGTTTATTTTAAAATCACAGTCACTGTTTAGCCCATTTCTTCTTGATATTTCAACAAGACAACCTCCAACAACAAAGCATGGCTCTTCTTTCTGGTGTTTCAATACCAGCACCCCAACATCAGAGGAATAAATGTAATTTCTTAGATTAAATTCATAAAAGGCATGTGTTAAACTTTACCAATTCAAGTCCATTATTGTGTTTATTACCAGAGCAAAGGTTTAAGTCATTAAAACTCATCCATGTGAAAAGAAGGGAAAACACAATAATACCACTTGTTTATATGAAAAAAGAGATAAGGGGAAACAAGTCTGACGACACAGAAGGAGGTGGTGAATCACATAAAGGAGGATGTAGAAAAGAAAGGAGAGGGCAAGATAAGATTGATGGAAGGAGAAATGTTCCTAGACAAACAGTGTTGATGAGAGCGTGTTCGCAAACACCCTAGGACTAGTTGATATAGACTGCTAAGGACTACCAATCTCTGAACAAAGTAAGCATGCACATGCATTGAAATGAAAGCACCAATGTCATTATCATAGCACTTACACTAACTAGCTCATATTTTAAATATATTACTTTTTACTAATCTTAAACTTACCTTTCAAATGTAGCCTATTTAGGGTAACGCTATGTAAATATGTTGTGTAGTTATTTGTGTTAATAATGTTCAGCTGGGATATCTTCTGCTTGTCCCTAGTTCTTAATCATTTTCTTTCAAAGCGTAATTGGACGTTGTTTCCAATGTTCTCATTGGTCGGAACGGTCACGTAATTACAGATATGCACACTATAGAAGCGATTTCAATTTCTAGGAATTGGGGACTCTAAAAGGATGACGAGCTTACAGGCACTGTAGATGGGGCTTTAGTAGTATATACATATGTAGGGTCTACTAATTATACTTGGGTGTTAAAGATGAGAAAGATTGAATTTTAGAGGAATTTTACCCCAATTGCATGGAGAGAAAGTGCAAAACCATTAAAGAAAAAAATCTTCAGAAATCTAACCATTATTTGAATCTTAATCTCCCCATCAACTTTGGCCCAGTCTCTTTCACATGACGCCTAGATTCATGTGGCATCCGAAGTAGGTAGCACTTTGTTTTATAAGATAATATATTGATTTTTTAAAGTGTGGCTTTGACTTGGGGATATTTCTCCATACAGTATTTTGCTCTGAACCCTAAATATCTCAAAATCCTACAAAAGAGGGTCGAAATCCCATAAAAATAAATTAATATGATAACGAAAGCAATAGGAGTGGGCTGTATGAGTAATAGTTTTGAATGCTGGGTGCACAATAGAAACCCAGGGCACGCAACTCAATCTAGGTGCGGGAAGAACATAACGGTCAGTCTCCAGAAATATAATAATAATAATAATAATTGAAATTAAGGAAGGACAGAGATAGTTTCTAAACCTAAGGGTATTTTCACTAACAATAACATTAAATAATTTGCAAGAAGTGCATGTATATGTTTATTATAAATATCAGAATTAAATAAATGTACATATTTATCTAACAAGATAAAAGTATTATATAGAAAAATATGATAGCTCCTACGATCTTGATTAAATTCACAATCTGAAAATAGCTAGAAGGATTTTATTTAAAATTATCTTTACTTTCAACTAAACCATTTTTTAGAATATATACAACAAAGAGTTATTTAGCGTATTATTTTTTGCCTGAACTTTGCATACGAAGTTACTCAATATTATCCTAATACGAACCATGTAACTATCTAATATCTGCATTCTATTACTCATAATTATTCAACATAATCAAAATGGGCATCATCCACAAATTCCTAATATATCTAAATATATCATGTAACCAATATCTGCATTCTATTACTAATAATTATGCAACATAATCAAAATGAGCATCGTCCACAAATTTCTAATATAACCCATAATAACCTAAATTTATATTACCCTAATTTTATCAATCATCATATTAACAATACAGGAAAGTAAGCAAGAAAAATTAATAAGAACATCCGAATTCTGACAGTCATAATTTAGGTATATACCTAAATTTTGACTGTGAGAAGTCACTAAACACATGTTTTTGCAGATCATGTGGTTCGGCGTAGGGATACATAATTTGGTCTGGTAACTTTTCAAAGCCGTCAGCTCTCGGCTGTGAGCTGTCAGTCAGCACCAAAGAAGTCATGGGGCTACTGTAACTTAAACATTACGTAGACAAGAAAATTCTAACCAGCATAGTGAAAAAGGGCAAGATTCAAAATTTATATTTTAGATCCTCTTTTCTTTTATCTATCAGCTCAATAGTGATATCCCAAAATGTATCCTTACAAACTAGATTGATATAAATAAATTAGACCATTTAAATACAACGTGAAAAATTTAAGTTTTATAAGATTAAACAGTTACTAATTTGAAAGTATAAATAATAACATTCTAAAAGAGAATTTTGAAAAATAACAATAAAAAATATTTACGCTGAAAAGAAATTTACCCTTACTTTTTTTAAATAATGCTGACGCTTCGGCTTGTAATGTACCTGATTTGCCCCTAAAGAATATGTGAAAGCATTGACAATAATCTCGTCCTAATTTTATAAACATATTTTATTTTATTTAAATAATACAACTTATTACGTGGCGCTTAAAGCACGTCTTCCAAGATGGCACAAAAGCCACTAATTAACGTCTGAGTGGACCAGTAGAGTCAAAATGACCATTTAAATGTCTTTAATAAAAATAACTTCCTCTTCTCGAAAGATCGATATGCATTTTTAAAAGGTAATTTGACAACTATTGTAAAAAGATTCAAGATTACAATTTTTTTATTAAGCTAATTTAGTATAATTTAAGTAAAATTATCTAAAATATATAACATTAATTGTAAAATAATTGTTAGTTTAAGTAACGAGCTTTAAATTAAACACTAATTAAATACATTGAGTTATGTTTAGGCATTCTAATCACATGTATTATCATATATTTGGCAAACACTTAACCACTCTTTCAAATTTAGGCATTTCAGCACCGGTAGAGTAAGGGGGTGGCGGTGGCGGTAGGGCGTGTGACTAGAATAGTTGACGGTAATTCTTGTTTTTCTTTAGTAGAAAGGATTTGTGGCGTTTTAATAGGGTTCCTTTAGTTTTTGTTTTACATTAACGACTTATTAACCATTGTGATTTTATATAACTATACATTAAAGAATTCCAAAATTCAGGAGTGTAATTTCACCATTTCAAGATGATTTAGAAGAAAAAGGTCAAATAAAATATATTTTCATATAATTTACTTAATCAATGGCGCACCCAGCCATTTACTTTGGGGGGAGGCATTCAATCAAGTCTGTGGCAAGAATGATGGAGAGAGCGGGTTCGGGGTTGCACAACACCCTAATACAGGGGACCGCGAACCCATACCCGCGGGCGCTGTGGCGCCCGCCAAGCCTTTTGCGTTTGCCCGCCACTTTTTGTACCACAACTGAAAAGTTCTTGACTAATAGTTTTAATCTGTCACTTTTCCAACAAAAATCAAGTTTGTGCTTATCTCCAGGTATGCTGTTCTCAAGAAGTTGGTGAGGGAAAGCTCCCCTCTTTCCAATCCCTCCCTTATATTTCTCTTTCTTTGCGGGCTCATTTTAAAAGTGTACTTTTACTCGGAACCACCGTAGTTTCAAGCGGAATGGTTTTGCTTTTTCCTAATCTCAAAGACCTACCCCCTTCCATCATTCTACCCACACTCACTAATACCATGCTAATACTTCCTATTTTCTTTGTAAATATTTTGGCATGGTTCTACCTACCTTTGGTGCCTGAATAAAGACATAATAAATATATATTTAAAAAATGTACCAAGCATAAAAATGGTGGTGAGTAGTTAAATATTTTTTGTGTCTATATTTTGGTCTTATTAAAACAGCAAATAAAGCAGATTTTTTAATTTATTTTGTCAAGCTGGAGGGGGTTTAAACCTCCCTTCCCCCCATTGCTACGGCCTTGAGTACCTATTACCCACAGCCACATGTAATGTCACAATCACTGTTGGAAACTTAAAATGGCAGTTGACCGGTCGTGTGTATAGCGTTGAGGCTGATCTCTGAGCCTGGCGGGAGTTAGTTGGGGACCTCTGCCCTAATACCTGAAGGCCGATAACATCTATGAATATTAGGGGTTTTTAGAAATTATTAGAAGTAGTTTATAGTAATTAAGAGGTTTAAATAATGTAAATGGTATCAAAGCTATTTTTGTGGAGGTTTTCAATTGTTAATTTTGTGTGTAATGGTAAACATTTTGAATATTAGGCTTAGTCAGAAGCCGGGTTTTAAAATGTAGCCTATATATTAGATACATCTTCAATGCTAAATATTTTAGTTATACTTCATATTATTTAATTTTATATTAAGATAATTTGTGATAACGGGAAAGAGGGGGGGGGGGGGG
>CABFOW010000362.1:9352-41225 GCA_902141385.1 Timema californicum | reverse complement strand
GGGGGGGGGGGGGGTTCAAATACCCTGTTTGCCCCTCTCCCCCTTGGGTACCACACTGCTTACAGAAAAAGATATATGTAAATATCTTAGCAAAAAACCAATGATAGAGTATTAATAGTCCGAGATAATATCCCCTATGTTAGTCAGAGTTTATGCATCTAAATAGCTTCTGGAGCATAAATTCTCAAGTTGGGAGACTCTTTTGTTTCCATGCAGCATTGTGTGAGTTAATTTAGGTTTTAAGAAAGAGTTTTAATTGCAACGTGAGTTGGACAATCCTCCTGGTTTCCCTCTCACCAAGATCTGATGGACGCTTGATCGATGTATCACTTCATTTTACTCTTATTATGATTGTTTGCTTTGAGTATTGTTAACTGTGTGCTTTTAATTACACTAGGCTAATTGAATAGGCTCTGTCTCTCTTATGCATTCAGAAATGTGCTCATACCACTCTTAGCCCCCAACATTAATATTTACTTAAATTTCTAACAGTGTCGATATAACTACAATTTGAAAAACCCCTTTGTGGTCTAGTAGTCATAGGTTCTGGCTACGGACTCAGAGGTCCTGGGTTTGATTCTCAGTGCTTCCGGATTTTCTGAGAAGTATTTCCAGATTATTTGGGAATAAATGGGTCTGAAACGGGTTAGACTCAGCCTGGTGTGGATAAATAAGGGGCTACTCGAATAAAGTAATAGTGGCTCCGGTATATAAAGTCGAGGTTAATGGCTAGAGGCGTCGTCGTATTGACCATTTACACCCTCTATCCACAAGAGTTGGCAGTAATTCGTCAAACAGTTTGGTAGCCACTCGGTAGGTATAACCTGAATGCGGGCTGACGAAATGTAGTTACTTTTATTACATTTTGAGTGGACACATCACATGGTGATCATAGTTATGGATGAATAAAAAAAAGAGAGAATATGGGCTTAGTGGGAGGGGGCCTCAAAATTTCCTATGGGCTAAGGAGAAATAATAATGTTCAAGAACCACTGTACTATAGGAACACATCTTCAAATATTTATCTTGAAATAGTCCCTTGACATTCGTGGACAACGTTGGTTGAGGGTCCTCGGCCCCCAGGTCTCCCCTGAAACTTTTAGAGTACACTATACCTACTAATTTTCTCAGAATACGCTACTGATAATTCTTTGAAAAAGCCCCTCCACTTAATTACTTTGTGGAGGCAGCCTTTATCTCCTTAAACCTATCAATACAATAACATGTTTGATGTTTCTCAAATTTACTTTTCTAACCCAAGCATTATAATTATATACTATACAGCTTGTATAGTTGAGATTAATAAATATATATAATTTACATTTTATAAAGCAATATTTTATAGTAATATTCCTTAACGTTAGTCTCCGTTGATTACCAATGTTAATTTTTTTCAGTTTAACAGAAATAAATCTGTTGTTTATTAATCTCTAGAGACTGGAAAGCTGGCAATCCTGTATTTCTAGCAAAGGTCCAGCACATTACTTTGTTATTGTAAAAAGCGGTGACTGGACCAAAATATCAATACAGCAACAAACAGCAAACGTGAAAAAAACATCAGTCGACAAAACACTGTGACTACCAGTCACCGTGAAGAATCACTGGTATAAATCACCGATATCATGGTCACGGTAACCATTAATCACCGATATCGAGAAATCACAGTTTAGCCCATCCCTCTAATATAACACCTAACGCCATTAGCATGGGCAACATGAAACAATTCCCGTACCAATACATCATACTACTTATTCCATTATCCATGCTATTCATGGAATACTTGTATGAAATTGGAAGCCAACTACAACTCTACAAGGTAGGGAGTGAGTTATATACAACCATTTCCAAATAATATTCATTTTATCATTCATGTATGTTATGAATTCGTAAATATCTCAGAAAAGGAATGAATTTGTTGAGGGGTATTAGGAGAATAAGAAACATCAAGACGTATCTTAAATTAAAATACCATTTACAAATAATACCTCTTTTTCTTCACAGTTCATAATGTTCCAGAATGTTAATGTTCCCTTTTTTACTTTACAATGATAGATGTCAACCTTTGATCTCTATAATATAACTGGATGGACATAAACATACACATTGCCAAGGACCAAAGCTTGACGTTCAAGTTTATCGTCTGCTACATTGTAGGGGGACAAATTTAACGGTTTCTTTCAATGTTCTTATGCGAAAAAGGTTTCTGATGAATAAAAAAACTATTGTTTGAAAATAGTAAAGTATTATACCACAACTTCTTGAAGAAACATTTACATTAAAGGATATACAATTCAGTTTTACAGGTAATACTGTACAAATACAAATCAAATCCTTAACATATTTAAAATTTTAGTTATCATCAATGTTGTTTACACTAGACTAAACTTATATTTAAAGTTGGCTATTAGCTTGTATATTGGTTTCAGAAACCATATTATATTGAAAATTTGATAAATATAATGAAATAAGGTATCTTAAAACTTGATAACATTTGTTTGAATAACAAACTTTGTGTAGTTAACAAACGTTCAAACTATTACTTAGATTATAGGCTTGTAGAAAGTACGGTATTTACTATACCCTGATTTTAGTCAGAAACCCAATCTGTAGGTCTTTATTTCGTAACAGAATACTATCATATATATCATATTTTGGTAGGATAAACGGCCATTTAGAATGAACGTAGAAATGTCCTTCTGGAAGGTATTTTATCCTACCTAAATACCAATATACGGTATGATTCTGGTACGAGATAAAGCCTTCCAAGCGAGCTTCCTTCAAAAAGTATCGTATATATTAGGCTACATCAACTTATTTAAAGAAAAATTCACCATTTTCGAACTTTTTTATGCTCTTCAAAGCTTTGCTAACATATTTATTACATTTAACTAATCACACATTGATGTATCCAATAAATTCAATCAAATTAATTAACAATAACAAAATGCCACGTTGCCTTGTATGGGTGTGGGAGAGAAAGAGATATCCGAATTTTGTTCTCTTACACAATGGTATGAAGACGACAGCTCAAAAATTTTAGCCACAGATGTCCATCCAATTATTTTATAGAGATCATTTATTTCAACATGGCAGATTTTTTAAAACCCAGACAATAGGCAACGTGTTTAGACTATAGAGGCGCTAGTAAAACGAATGAGGTGCCCTTGTGAAGATTTTTTGAAATTCGAAAGTGAAGCAGTTCAGTGTTTTTTTATATAGTTTACGTGCATTATCGCAACAATAATGGAAAAAATAATTATTAATGGTTTCCAAATAGTTAATCTTGGCTATAACGCCAAAAAGTATTTAAGGAATAGTTTAGCTTTATTTAAAGCGGGCCACATTATCGATTTGACCGAACTTCAAGATTAAAATGATGTTAAAATATACAATTCTATGCAGGGATATTCTAGTTTAGGTTGGTACTACCGTTAAAGGTTCGTTAGTTTTTTTTTATCTAATCTGTGTTCATGCCTATGAGCTTGTGTAATAGTTGAGTCATGTTCTTATTAATAGCATGTATTGTTAGGTAAGTCTAAAACCGGTTAATTATTTATATAAACTTGTGTACTCTGACAGGTTATGGGCCCAGGCTTGTGATTGTGGAATTTAGGAAGGGTAAAGCTATAAGTCAAGTGTGTGCAGTAATACACGTGAACTCTACGTGTTTGCTTGTTTTTTTGTGACTCCGTTGCCTATCACCATCGCAATAATGCTTTTAGAAGAAGACAAAACGTACAGAATTCTTCTTTTCAACGGCACTAATTTCGAAAACTTGAAGTTTCGGGTAGAAACGCTTCTAGATTAAATCGATCTGTTGCCCTTTATTCAAGGTGACTATCGGGATTTGGTGAAAATTGCGTTTAATGATAGTGCTAAAATTAAGGTGTAAGAGAAAAAATAGCTGGACAAGCTTCGGAAAGCCGATCGCAAGTGTAAGTCACAGATTATACAACGAATCTCAGACAGCCATTTGGATTGTGTGAAGGATAAGAACACCACTTATTATATGGCAAGTGCTTCGTAATATTTACGGTCGCAATGTTATTGCTAATCAGCTTTTATTGCGAAAAACCTTGTTGATGACGAAATTTGAACCTTCTTTAGAGACCCTTGAATTGCATTTTATAAGGTTTGATCGTACTATTCGGGAATTGAAATCGTCAGTAGCTAACTTAGAAGAATTAGATGTTGTCTGCCATCTTCTCTTGACTATGCCATCTGAATATCAAGTAATTATACTGCCATAGAGACACTATCTGCTGATAATCTCAACCTGGCATTCGTAAAAACGCGCCTACTTGATAAGTAAAGCAAACGCCAAGCAGAAGACATTGATGGATGCAGCTAATCATTCTCTAGCGTTACTGATTGGAAGGCTAGAAAATTGAAATCTTCGCAGCCGGAATGTTGTCCTAATTGCAAACAAAGCATTTCAAAGCAAGTTACTGGTAATATGTGTTTTTTTCTGTCATAAAACTGGTTATTTTCGTTCGTACTGTCCAAAATTGAAATGAAAGAAGCAGCAGAATATTTCAATACGTAAAGCAAATGTAGCTGAAGCTAGTGATGATGAATTTAGTTTGACCGTTTCAACGTCAGTGGCTTGTTGTGATGGATCTGTGTGGTTGCTTGACTCTGGCGCTACTGAACATATGATCAGTGATAAAAATATTAGTTTAGTATCAAATAAGAGACGCCTATTAAAGTCTATAAAAAAATTTGCCAAATAAGGATCGATGTTGTCTGCTGAAGAGATTAGAGATATACACGTGTATGTGACTCATAAAGGTAATCAAAACTTTATAAAACTTTCCAACGTACTTATTGTCCCTGGATTACAATTTAACTTACTCTCCGTTAGTAAAATGGATGCTAATGGGCTTAAAGTTGTGTTCGAAAAGGGGAACGCTACCATTTTGAAAGGCAATATTTTTGTGGCTGCTTCCACTCGATCTGGTAAAGTGTACACAGTATCTCTTTCACCTCGTGAAAAAGCATGTGCTGGTGTTGCTAGTTCCATTGTAGCATCATCTGATTTGTGGCACAAGAGATTTGGTCACATTGGAAAAACCGGTTTAGTTCACTTAAGTAAGATTGTAAATGAAATCAAGGATCGATCCTCCATTTATGTAACTCTTGCATACAGGCAAATCAAACATATCTTCCTCACACAAAGCCACGCATTAGAGCTAAGCTCCCTCTGGAGTTCATACACAATGATCTTGTAGGGCCCATTAAGCTTTTATCATATGATCAAAAGAGGTATCTGCTTACCCTAATTGATTACTATAGTCACTTTACAGTCATTGACGTTCTAAAGGCAAAGTCTGAAGTATTTAAATACTTCAAACAATTTGAAGCTATGGCAACAACTCACTCTAACCTAAAGATAAGTCGCTTTATGTCAGATAATGGTGGTGAATTTGTGTCACAGGAAATGCTCGATTATTTAAAAAAGAAAGGTATCCAGTAAAAGTTTATGATCAGGCATACCAGTCAGCAGAACGGCGTCTCAGAAAGAATGGGACGTAGCATCATGGTGAAAACACGCTGTTTACTCCTTCATTCTTCTCTTGCTAAGTCACTCTGGACGGAGGCTGTTATGACTACAGTCTACTTAATAAACAGATCACCTACCAAAGCTCTTGAAAACAAGGTTCTAGCAGAACTGTGGTATGGTGTAAAGCCTGATATGTTAAAACTGAAAGTTTTTGGCTGTGTAGCACATCATCGATTACCTAATCAAGTTCTTAAAAGTAAACTTGACAACCGTTTGAAAAAGTGCTACTTTGTGTACTGAATGGGTACAGGCTGTGCTGTCCACAGGAACGAAAAGTCATACGCGTGCATGATATAATTTTTGATGAACATTCGTTCATAACCAGTGATGTTGTTGTTTCAACACCCTCTGGAGCTATTGAGGTCATCGGTTCGACTCCAAATGAAGTTTTTACTGAGGTAATGCAGCAGGAGAACCAGAAACAATTTCTGACGAAGAAGAGACTTCTGGACTTGGCACGGAACTTTAACATCTGCATAAGAGCACGAGACTTCACACTGAATCAGCGTACCTAAATGACTATGTCACACTGGCTCTTGGTGTCGAGTCATTTATTGACAACTTGCCAGAAACCTTTGAGGACATCCATAGTAGAGATTATGCTCAACAATGGATGACTGAAGTTGAGGAAGAGATGTACTCATTGAAGAAAAATGATACTTGGACCCTTACTGAGCTGCCATCGGGTAAACGAGCTATCAACTGTAAGTGGGTCTTCAAGATGAAGCAGGATGAAAATGAACAGCTTGACAGGTACAAAGCAAGATTGGTGGTGAAGGGCTGTGCACAGAAGAAAGGATTTGACTACAATGAAACGTACTCACCCGTAGCCCATTTAACCTCTGTCGGAACCCTGCTTGCAATCATAAACAAAGAAGATTTAATTGCCTTCCAGTTGGACGTGAAAAATATATTCCTACATGGAGACCTTTCTGAAGAGGTGTATATGAAGCAGCCACCTGGCTTCGTAACTGACAGCAACCTTGTTTGTGAGTTACAAAAGACCCTCTATGGATTGAAGCAGGCACCATGGGAGTGGAATGCTAAACGTGACAAATTTGTGAATTCTTTCGGATTTAAGCAGTCTACAAACCAAAAATGTATAATCTTCGACTTCATTAACAGCATAAAAACTTACCTTTTGGTTTACGTAGATGACATAATTTTGATGGAGAACAATCTGCAAAAGTTGAATCACATCAAAACATATCCTATGTCAGAATTCGAGATGAAGGATCTTGGAGGTTTGCACAACTTTCTAGGTATAAAAATTGATCAGAAAACCGATGGTATGTCCCTTAACCAAACAGTCTACTTGAAGAAAGTTCTCAATAAATTTGGCATGGAACAATGCAAACTGGTCAAGACACCGATGGAGGCAAAACCACATCAGAGTGCATAAAAAAAAGTACTGTAAGCTTGTTGGTAGTTTGATGCATATGATGCTCTATACTCGCCCTGATATGAGCTTCTCAGTGAATTTCTATAGCAGGTATCAGAGCAATGAACAGAAGCTTACTGGATTGGACTCAAACAAATACTACGATACATTCAAGGAGCACTTTAAGTTGGTCTCTTCTTTCCGAAGAACTGTGATGTTGCCTTACGGGCCTACGTTGATGAGGACTGGGTCAATGACAGCAATGATCGTCAATCTACATCTGGGTACTTATTCCAAGTTTATGGTGCCACCGTTGGTTGGATTACACGTAAGCAGACTACAGTCACCCTTAGTTCGATGGAGTCAGAGTTTGTCTCCCTGTCAACCACCTCATTCGTCCTATTCTGGTTGAGAAGACTGATCCAGGACATTGGGATCAATCTAGAACCCACCAAGGTGTACGAGGACAACCAGTCCTGCATAAGGTGTTTGGATAAATGGGAACATCGAAGACTAAAGCATATTGATGGATTGTCAAATACAACTTTTTTCGTGATTTGTATTTAAGTGGTGTTATTGATGTGATTTATTTGGAGAAAAATGAACAATGTGCTGACATTCTAACAAAGAGTTTGGTCGGAAACAAATTTGAGCACTTTCGTGATTATATTGGTTTAATCAAATGCTAATTTACTAGAGTTTATTTGTATGTATAAGGGTATATCTAGAACATTTATCTTAATTTTGTGGTTGTAATAGAATTGAAGAAGAGTGTTAAAATATGCAATTATATGCAGGGATATTCTAGTTTAGGTTAGTACCACCGTTAAATGTGTCGTTAGTTTTTTTTTTATCTAATCTGTGTTCATGCCTATGAACTTGTATAAGAGTTGAGTCATGTTCTTATTTATAACATGTATTGTTAAGTCTAAAACCGGTTAATTATTTTTATAAACTTATGTACTCTGACAAATTAAACTTTTATAACATCAAAAGATGTAAGACAGACGTCTGTCAATTTAAGACAGAATTATCTTAAAATTGAAGTAAGTACCGCGTATCACATTACTTTCACAGTAGAACTTGTATATGTGCCACTAATTTGTTTCTTAAATGTCATACAATTTTATTTTCTTAAGACTTTGTTGCAAGTCAAATATTATTTTTTGTGTTTTGTAATGTGCCGTATCATGTCCAGTAATATATACAGAAAAAATCTTTACGGATGCTAAATAGAACTATATTAACAATTATTTAGTAAAAAAAATTCAAAATATTATAATTTTAGTAGCCTGGGTATTATTTGAGTCTAAGTATGCTTGTGAGTTTCATTATAGTATTAAATAGATTTATTATTCGATATCCTGTATGTGAAAAACTGTCGTGGCTACCATTGAAACACGCTGGGATTCTTTATTTTTTTTCTCTGCCAAATTATGATACACTTTATGGTTTATACACTCAAACACACACCAACAGATGTGGGCTTACGATGACAAGAAAACAACTATTGGCAAAAAATTCCAGGCAACTTTTTTTTAAAAAAAACGTACCCAATTGTTTTTTCGAGTCGTATTTTATTAGGCCATTCAAGTCATTTACTTCTAACAAAATTATTCTTAATAGTTGGTTGAATTTTTTATTTATTCACACAATCTAGCTCATTATAGACAAAGCTTAACAAATAATCGATAACTAGAGTGAGACTAGCACTAACTCATCATTATTTAGTCCTAAACACAATATGAAAGCTAAGCCATAAGTATGGAGTTCCTCTAGTAGACTACTACAAAGATTGTCTTATGAGTGCGAGTTTAATTTAATTTACAAATAATTATTAAAACAAACATTTGAAATTAACTGGTTTCTTAACATAGCTCTTGGATGTCCTCGTAATTGAGAACTTGTCAGAGCAAAATAAATATTAATAATAATATTTACTTTTTTCTATTGACACCTTGAATTCACTTGTTTCGTTTTTTCTTCATCCCATGGCCTACGAGGTAAATTGTAAAATTGAATGTCTTGTAGTGTTTTGGTATCGATTTGAGCATACAATTATACAACTCTTATTTTCTACTCTGACCCTCTTTACTTGATCAATTGTATCGAAATTAATATAATAGAATTAAGTTTAAAAGTGTATAAAATCAATTAACATATAATTTTCTGTTTCAACGTTTACCGTCACTTCGGAGCTGTACATTTATACCACTACCTGCGCCCCATTCATCAACGCACGGTCCCTATAGAGAGCACTGGGAATATCCAATATTATGTGTCATATTATATAAGATATTTGGTTCAACTGTACAAGCCTAACTGCAGCGATTTTCCATCAAGACGTCAGTTTTAACTGTGCAGTTATAACAGTATAGTTAAATAGCACAGTTTTATCGTTACGTGTGTAGCGGCCTTTAGACTCAGTTCAGATTAACGTATGCATTTTTAATTTGGCGACAAATCTGACGACTTTTAATTTTCCGTTTAGCGACTTTCTGGTACTAATCAAGCTATAACTCTTATATGGTCGTTGGCAACACTGGGTGTTTCCTTTTAGTAGGGATGGGGAAAACTGCTCCTTTAGTGGAGCAGGAGCAATCTGCCACTGCTCCACCATTGGACCTATTCCTTTTACCTGCTCCTTTTTGTTAATGTTCCAATATACAAAACTACTTCCAGACTAATTATTTTAGCATCACGTCTACTGCCCGTTCGGTTTATAGGCATATGCACTAATTATGATGTGTTAGGGATGGGGATGGTTGATTCTTGAGTTGCACCCACATTTGTTTGAAATGAGAGTGGAAAACATTTACGAAAAACCACCCTGATTTCCAAGGAAATAGCCAGCCAATAATTTAAGCGTTATGAGGGGAGATTGGGTTGGTGAGCACCCCCGCCCCCCCAATAATGGAGGCTAGAAAAATAATAGATATTTAACACCTATAGAAGCTATCTGAAGTGTTTTTTTATGGCAACAATACCCCCAACTGCCGAAAGCTAGAACAAATTATAAATATTAAACAGTCCTGTAGTAACGCCAGAGACTAGGAGTCTGTAAACTTTTTGATATAGTGGGCCATATGGGTTTAAACATTTTTTTTGGGGGCTAATTAAAAACAAACAAAAAAGTTCAGCCTCATATTTTTCATATAGCAATTAGTTATTAATTCTATTTATTGAACACAATTGTTTTATAAATATTTTGTTGGTTAGATAAAACCTGTCGGTGGGCTGTAGATTGCTAAACCTTGCCTTAAATCATTTTATCACCAAGCGGGCCCCTTCAATGTTCATCATCAACGTGACAATTTATCGGGAGAATACATTCCATACTGTGCTTGTATTGTGGAAATAGTATTTTGTATCACGAAAGCTTTCCTCTTCAAAACTCATTTCTGACTCCTCATTCCTCAAATTAGGCCTATAATAGATAAGTAAGGTTGCGCCGGCCTGATCTCAGCGCTGTGACAAGAACACGAAGTAACCATTTCCTTTCCACTGTGTGACTGCTCCAAAATTTCTCCGGAGCATAAAGGTAAAAAGAACAAGGTTGCTCCGGACCTGTTATAGCGCAGCCTGTGTCAGAGACGAGGAACAGGCTTACTTTGGACCTGTTCTAGCGCTTGCTGTGAGAGAGAGACGAGGAACATAGAGAAAACAAATAGACGTAGAGTCTGTTCACGGTAAGAATTGTTTTCTGAAAGGCCTTTTTTCCTACCAGAAATCTATTATATAGTAGAATATTGGTAGTAAAAAAGACCTTTCAGAGAGTAATTCCTACCGTGAATGGAATATACCCCCTATCTGCGGTAGTAATAGGTTTAACGTATCAAACTGACCAGTGACAAAAAAGAACAGCTCCTTTCATTTTTCAGGAATTGGCTGTGAGTGTGACGTCAGAGGAGCAGGTTGTGATTTCACAACCCATCCCTATCTTTCAGTATGGTTATTTGATAGTGTCAACTGTCAAGTGGTAAAGTAATGCATAGTCACGATTAGATTAAATGTCCTTCTACACATTGGACTTTGACTTTAAACTCTTGATTATTAGAGGTAGAAGATAACGTTTGCATTTTACAAGAAAGCAAGTGTTTTGGAGTTCACTTGCTAACAACTTGTCTTTCTCTTCATTATGGCAGCATTAACGAAAGGTAGGACATTTGTTTTTAATATATATGTAACAATCGTCCAGAGATACAAACTTTGGTGTATTATCTTGTTACTCTTAGAGACACAGGAACGGTCCTTTATGTATAATATATATTCTAAAAGCTGACCATGTATTTTACAGTAATGGTTTACATTCAAGAGGCCTAAGTACGTTGTAAACAAAATCAATGCTTTATCAGAATTATATAGGCCCTATGCTCACTAGCCTTAACATGTACCCTCGCCACTTGCATTGGCAAGGACTTCTATCTGAATTGTCAGCAAGTATGCCGATCCACCCCTCATATGCGGCTTGAGTCCAAGGACAAAAGCGATATGCCTATGCATAGACATCCTTGTTTTGGTGTTTGGAAGGCACCTGTTTTATTCTATTTTTGTCTGCTAGAACTCTGATGTTTTATAAAAATTAAGTACTGTACTCTAGCTCTTTGGAAAAGAGTTGATCTATTTTCGTTAGGTCTTATAAATGGTCTTTGACTTTAGTTGCTAGGAAGTGTGTGATGAGAGTGAATTCTTCAAGTGTATTATAACTCAAGGATAATGAACACTATTTGGTTACAGCCCAAGTCTGAGGGTGTTAAAAACTATACATGAAGTAAAATGACTATGTGACATTAATTAATAAATTTCAAGTCACTTTTCTTTAAGAATTTCTTGCAGCAATAATAATGTTATATTGAAGACTATATATGTACCCATTGGTATTTCACATAAAACATCAAAGCTAGAAACATGTTTTCTGAGAACATATGTAATAAAACAATTGTTTAATATAACACACTTGCCTGTATTTTGGTAATGGTAGGCTAAGAAAATGTGTTGTTATTGATAAAGAATTGAATATCCCTGTCCAGTAGGATTAGTGATGTACCCGTATTTAAATTTCAACCCGTTGAAAGTTTAATAATTGTTCCCTAAACTGGTAGAAAAAGTAACAGTAAAATAATAAACACACACAAGGGTAAGAGGGGAGTGGTGATCTAGAGTTATCCCTGCAGAAATAAAATTAATGTATCCTAAAATTGATGATATACCAGCCAAGTGAAGAGGGAAAACTTAGGTAGGGTGCTCAAACGAGTATTTAAATTAACACACTGTTTGAATGAAAGTATTCAAAATATATAAACTTTCCTAACTATTCAGTTACAATTGGTTTGAACACAAATGATTAAAACTGTTCAAATATAAAATATAAAACCATTTAATGTGAAATTTGGCAGTCCTTTTGTCTGGCAAGTTGCAGGAACTTTGGCGTACTGTCTGAACTCAATGCATATCTTAACTCTGCCTGCAGATTGACATCAACAATTTGAGATTTGTATTTATACTTGATGAATCCCATCATAGAGAACGTTGATTCACACACCCATGTTGATCCAAACATGGACAATCATTTTGAAATGCCCGATTTCAAAGTTGGGAGATTGTTGTCAGTTAGAATAGATTTCCACATATCTGTGACTGAAAAATTCAGGTAAATTTTCAAGTGTTCCAGACTGTAAAGAGAAAGCAAATTGTCTACAAATCCACGCTTGTCCAAAGAAATTAGGGTGAAGATATCTTTGCTTGAATTTGTAATATCAAAGTGGAATGTATCATATAATAATTCAAATGCTAATTTGAAGGCATTGAAATCAGAGAAACGTGATTACAATTTCTGGGTCAGGTTTTTAATCCAGTTTACATAGATACATAGAGTGACCGCTTCACGTTGAGCAAACCACACTCCTAATTTGTATGTAAGAATATAGTTAGGTTTTAAAAATGGGTCAAATCACCCCTCCAAATTTGTACCAGAGTGAGATCCAATTTTGACTTGAATATTTGAATATGCTGTACTATCTTGCATATTACTCTACCCTTTCCCTGCAGCTTTATGCTTATTTCATTCAAGTGAGCCATGATATCGCACTAACAATGTAAATCACATTGCCAAGAAGAACCCTTATTAATCTCAGAAAAATTTTCTGTTTGACGTTTCTCAACCAGAAAATCTCAAATTTGAAGAAGCAAATAGGTAAAACATTTCAGAAATTTTCCTCTGCTTAACCAACTCACATTTACATAGTCGGTGAGATCCTCGAAATCACAGTCACCACATTCTTTCAAGGTCTCAACAAACTGTCGATGGATGAAGTAACTTCCATTACGAATGTAATTTACAATTTTCACAACCATATCCATCAAAGTTTTAATCGTGTCGGTTTCAAGTATTTGAGCACACAAATTCTCCTGATGCAGAATGGAATGGAAAGAGGATAACGTTTTTTAGACCACTCTCACTCAAATGCTACTTCAAATGAGAAACAAATACTGACTTACTTCCAATCATTGTGGATGTACCGTCCATTGTATTAAAAGCTAGTTTTTTCAGATCCAGAACACATTTTTTTGACACTAAAACATTTTTATGCGTATATCAGTTCCACAAGTATAGCCTCGCAATCCATAAATTACAAGGATTTCTTCACGAATTGTAAGATCGGGAATCACAAACCGAACCCAAAATATTAATTGTGCTGTGTCTATAAAATCGGTTGATTCGTCCAGTTCTAAGGAAAAACACAAACAATAATTTAATTGTTCAAGTAGTTGCTCTTTTCTGTTTTTAGATAGTTCCAGCGAACAACTGTCCTGAGGCTTAACTGCAAATTCTGCACTTTTTGGAGGATATCACTCTTCACCTTAGATTCATAGTTTTCCATCAGAGTTTCTATCACTGTGATCAAAATGTCTTTCACCATCTCCGCATCGGAAAACTGCTTCTTTTTCTGAGCCAAAATCCAGGCTACTTTATAACTAGCTAACGTCACCAATTCATTCGAGGAAAGAAACTGTTTCAGGCTTATATTCTGATCTTGGAACTGTGATTTTAAACGGGCATTTTCACTGACACGATTACATCCACCAACTGGGAATTTATTGTTGAATTCTCTGTGATTATTTTGAAAATGCTTCTTCAAACTGTCTGCCTTATTCTCAATGAAACTTTTTTTTGCACAGGAGGCACACAAAATTTTCATTTACTTGCATCACTACAAATTTTAGCTCCCAGCTTTCTTAAAAATGTTGTGTTACGCTCTTCCATTCTCTTGGTTGTTTTTTTTCTTTTTACCACTAGGTTCCGAATCAATAAGTTGGTCTACTTCACTCACCTCAGCACTATCACCTGCTGCTGGTTCACTTCATTATCAAATGCACCCACTTAAAATCTCCCAAGAAGAATTTGTGAAAATTTTAAAATAACAGTTTTTTTTAGTAATGAATAAAAACCCGAGAAAATTGTACACATGAGAAAGGTGAAAACGTGCCTCTTAAAATGTTTGTTATTACTTATTAGACACCACCCGTTCAAGGTCGAGGCTAGACCAAAGTGCAAGAACAAAAATCAAAGGGGTGAATGGACCCTAATTACTGTTAAAAAGTGAAACAGAAGAGCAGTCCCGAGTAACATTTTTCCTCAAGACGCTTTTACACGAGGCCAGTCGATAAGCAAACTCAAATGACGTCAGTCTACTACTGCCAGTTTATCAACTGGCCTTGTGTAATTGCGGCTTCACAACTCATTCCCTTTATAGGAAAGGAGTTTTCCTTCTTTAAAAACCCAGTCCGCAAAGTCATTTCTCTTTAAAACGCAGCTCGCTCATTGTTAAATACAGTCCTTCAAATTGTTGGTAAAAGTGTGGAGGAGAGTATTGGATGGTAGTGTTGTATCTCTGACTTATTCTCAAAATGGAATGTTTCCAATGATATACAGTAAATATCAAGTTACAACAACGGTCCCGCTATCAAGAAAAAGTTTTTTTTTTGTGAGAGCTAGCAAACTCAATTTCGCCGCACTTTTATAGACATGTGGCGATTGGCGACAGGGTTGCTCACTTCGAATCTAAGGAGTCTAAGATTTGGGATTTCTAAAAATATTTATAAAACACTAAAACACAAAGCACCTTTAGAAAGATGGATAGCATTACAATTGACACACTTCCAGAATAAAATTGGATTTAGAGAGAAAGCGGGCTGTACTGTAGCCCAATCAGGGATGGTACCCATTATAACTCTCATATTTAATTTTTATTATTCCAAACAAAAATTCCTATTTTAGAATACAGGCCAATTTTACTTAGCGAAAAAAATACTGTGGATCGGTTAAGAAAGAAAAGAACATAAAAAACATTTAAGTCACAGAATGGGCCCACTTGTAGGATATGCATCTCACTCTCGAACACCTAATAATAATAATATTTAGCACCACGTCTTACTACCCGTTCGGCTTATACACTTTAGGTACTAATTACGCTAATGGATTAGAAATTGGGAAGGTTGAATTAGAGGAAGTGAACCCGCATTTGCGTGGAGGAAGAGTGGAAAACCATTTAGGAAAAACCACCCCTAGTTCACCCGACCGAGTTTCGAACCTCGATCTCCCCGTCCTCAGCAGTCGAGCTCAACATGACAAGCACGTTAGCCAGCTACGTCACCGAGGCAGGTGCGGACACCTAAAACTTTATTCTGAAGAGTAGTTTGTTTTAAGAAACATGCAATCTTTAATCATTTACAACATTTATATTTAGCCTTTTTTCATAACAAAACTACCTCACACAGGAAAAGATCAAAACTAAAAAGGCCCAAATTTATATTTTAAATAATTACTAGGCTACACACCTAACTTTAAAACCTTCTTCACTAAATGTATATAAGTTACTATGGTCATTACCCAACCTAACAAAACCTAACCTTTCATGTGTTAATAAATTAACAATTTGAATATTATTGATCAAATAAACAATTTGATTTTTATAGGAAACAATCATGGATCAACATAATAATGCAAGTCAACACAAAAGATAATCATCACATTTAAAGCCCGAGAGGGGTGCCAATCTGCCATAGACACCTACCCACACTTAGAATCCCTTTTAAACCGTTGTTAATTTTGTTTGTTTCCAAAGGAATTTTCATAGTTGCCGCAAAGCGCACACCATTTGGAACTTATGGAGGTAAATTCACAAAGACAAGTGCATTAGAGCTGCAAGCAGTAGCAGCTAAGGCAGCACTTGCTGCAGGTGGTGTGAAACCAGAAAACGTTGACTCTGTTGTGATTGGTAATGTTCTTATGGTATGTTATAAACCATGCTACATTTTCTACCTTAATACTTTTATATCTAATCCTGTTTTTCTATTTCTAATATATTTTCCTATATAATTTATTACTATCTAACTATTAAGTTAGATATAAGTTAGGCCTAGTTAGATAATTTAGATAGATTTAAGTTTGTATAAGGAGCCACACTTCTGTGTAATTAGATAGTAGGGGCATATGAAGTTTCAAAACTTCGACTTGGCTTCGAAACTTCGCCAATAAAAACATTGACTGCTAAAACTACTCAATTTATATTCAATTACTGCCATTCTGAGCTGTTTTGTACATTAGAAATTAATATTTATATGGATAAAATCTGAAGTAAATGAATTGCATGTTGTATAATTTGATTTATTGGATTTAAACCAAATATTACAAACAATAGTGCAATAAAACTTTTTACAAGTAATTTTAATGCAAAGTAATTTAAATAACATCATAATATTTTTTCAAGCCTAAACAGCTAACAAAAAATCTTTGAACCTCAATTTGGTTTTGAGTATATTTTATATATTTGATTCGAGTTTGCTTTGAATTGAAAAAGTGGACTTGACACACCCATATTAGATGGTAATAAATTTTATAGGAAACCAAGTATAGAATAAAATAAATTAGAAGTAGAAAAATAGGACTATAATCAGTATTAAGATGTTTAATCAATGTACATAAAGGAAATAATAATAATGATAATTTAAAAAAATGCTACTTATATTTTTTGTTCAGACTATCCAAATATGTTTATGGGGAAGAAATAAGTGAGGAAGAATTTTGGAAAAACACCTTCATTAGCCAACACTTGACCAGGATTCGAACCTTCATTTCCCTGTCACCTGCAGTCAAGTCTTTTGCAAGAGTGGTGCCTTAAATCATGCAACCAATGAAGTGGGATCTTTATGCATTGTATTGTAAAAATAGTATTATTAACATTATTTCATCAAAACATAACTATAAATATGTACAAGTGAAATTTTTGAGGCTTAAGCCGAAAATAAAATTCGCAATAGGTGCATATATACTTTTTTAAATAAATTATATTTAGTAAATGTTGTTACATATGTTTGTTTTAATAATTTCTCTAGGCATCTGCTTCTGATGGAGGATTCTTGCCACGACACACATTACTTCGCAGTGGAATTCCTGTTGACCGGCCAGCTTTGGGAGTAAACCGCTTATGTGGTTCTGGTTTCCAGTCCATTATCAATGGAGCTCAGGTTAAGTGTTATTTTGAATATTTTTTTATATCTTAGGTTAGGTCAAGTATTAAATTCTCAACAAGCTAATTGAATTGTCTGCAAAGAAAGTTGGTAACCATGTGTCGTACTTAGTTGTGTTTGTAAAACTGTGGTGTTGATATGGTAGTCAAACTCTCACAATTACTCTTCCTAAAATCAAAATGAGATAATCCTCAGGGAAAAATAAATGCAGTGTAGTTTGTGAGTTTATATGCACAACTTCTAGGAATGTGCAAAGTCCACGTATTCTATATGAAGTAAAGCCAAAACAAATTATATGAAATATTCCATAAATTGGAATATTCAAAAAAAGTTTTATGTTGGAATAATGTATATTTTACATAATTATGTGGCTTTTAACATTAAATATCGTTTACAAACATTGTAAACATTATAAACATATTTTGTCCTAAGCTAATAAATCAAAATTATATTCCCAATGTGTAGGCCTAATTTAACTTTGTTAAATTTTTGTCTTATGAAGATCAAATTGTGATGTATATAACAGTATAAAATAACAAAAATTGGTACTTTATTTGTCAATATTTTTTTTATTAACAAATCTTTGTAATTTGTAAAAGCCAGTGTGTGTGTGTGTATATATATACATATATATATACACACACACAAAGTTGATGCTGACAAATATTCAAAGATTTTGAAGCTGCACACACCTCTAACAGTTTTACTAGAGTACTCATAAAATAGACAGACAAGTATTGTAACTTTTCAGTTTCTGAAAGATGATAAATCGATTTTCACATATGGAACCTAACACTACATACACATCACCCCTAAAAAGGTTCATTCAACTTTGTTTATCTTTTTCATGTTACTAATAATATATCACACGCACTACATGAGCAAAGTACGTATCACTTCATTTGTTAGGTTGACAGTTACAGATACACCCTATCTATATACCTACATAACATAAGTAATTGGCTTAAGGATTACATTGATACATATAAGTTTGTTTTTTCTTGGAAGGTTTCTTTAGTAACTATTGTGGCCTGGTAAATTACCATTTTTATCTAGCAATTTACTTACTGTATGTCTGTTACAGTTAATTTTTCAACTGCCACCCCTATATTATAATGCCTATCTAGTTAATGGTTTATTTTGAAATATGCATGATTGTAGTACAAGATAAATGGATAGAAACACAATAAAGGGACTAAGCCCAAAATGTTTTTTATAAAGAAAAAAATAAGACTGCTCAAACTTTACATTATCGCCATATATTCTTTTCATTATAAAAGCCATATTATGTTTGTTACATTTATGCGTTTCATTCCATCTTTCCTGGGCCTTTGTCATCATGTATAGAAAAAAATTACATCAAGAAGTGAAGAGGTTTTCTTTAAAGAGTTATACGCATATCTAGTAATTACCGGTGACCTGGAAGTCTAGGGGTAAGGTTTCGGACTTCTGTGCTAGGGTCCGGGGTTCATTCCTCGGTCCCGATACAGGTTTATCTAATTGCCAAACACTTCCTTCCCCTCTGACAATACGTGTATTAATCACAACTTGTGAATGTGTGGAATGCCAGGCCCCCACCGTGGTTCAGATTACACGTTAAACTGTAGGTCCTCCATTTCATCTCACAATCACCCTACCATTACACATTAGCGTAAGTGCATATAACCCGAATGGGTAGTAAGACATGGTGCTAACAATAATAATACTAATCAGCCTAATGTGTTAGGGTTGAGGAAAACTGAATTTAGGGAAGTGTACCTGCATTTTGATGGAGGGAGAGTGGAAAACCATTTAAGGAACGCCTATCGGGATCAAACCCCGATTTCCCTGTCATCTGTAGGCTAATCTTTTGTGAGAGCGACCAGCCACGAAATAGGTATTTATTGGTATAGAAACCAGACACTAACTAAATGTTAATCTTTCCCACATAATTATTAAATTACTATTATTACATTAATTACTTGGTTGACATTTCCTACAGTTCATCCTTGTGGGAGACTCCAAAGTGGTCCTAACCGGCGGTACAGACAATATGAGCCAATCTCCTTTTGCAGTCCGTAACATTAGGTTTGGTACAACCCTGGGAACGCCTTTAGAGCTGGAGGACACTTTATGGTCTGGACTCACTGACACATACTGTAAACTTCCCATGGCACTCACTGCAGAAAAGCTGTCGGAACAGTTTGGTATCACTAGAGACGACACTGACAAGTTCTCGCTACGCTCACAGACGCTTTGGAAGAATGGTATAAAATATAGTTATTTTTGGATAAGTTCAGAAAATGTAGTTGTAGGAATCACAAACTTGAAATTAGGATGCTTCATTTTTTTGTTACTAGCTTTTTATAGATTATATTATTCAATAAATTGTTAAGTTATTTACAAGTATCAAGTAAGGTATGATCACTTTTTTATTTCTATTTGAATATATAACTTATATTGAAGGATTACACTTACACAAAATAATTTGTTTTGTAGCTCATGATAATGGTTACTTCAAAGAAGAGTTGGCACCAGTGACTGTGAACATAAAGAGGAAAGATGTTGTGGTAGATGTAGATGAACACCCTAAACCTCAAACCACCCCAGAGATTCTTGCCAAATTGAACCCAGTGTTCAAAAAGGGCGGAGTTGTCACGGCTGGGTCAGCATCTGTAAGTGGCATACCTTGCTGTAAAGCTGTTTGGTAATTGAACATACTGATATTTTATAGTTTCCCAAAACTTATTTTGATTGCTATTCATTTAGGGCATCTGCGATGGAGCGGGGTCTGTCATAGTGGCCAGCGAGCAAGCTGTCAAGGAACAAGGGTTGACTCCTCTAGCCAGACTAGTTGGGTACAGCATCGTGGGAGTGGATCCATCCATCATGGGGATAGGTCCCTCTCCTGCCATTAAGAACTTGCTTAAGATAACAGGCCTAACCTTAGGAGACATAGACTTAGTCGAGGTATGAATTCTAGTTTGTGTGTCTACTTTTTTTTTATAGTATGTTCCAATTACTAGGGGTTTGCAAAGCTTCGATATCAATACCCATTCATATTTTATATTATTCAACTTGATAACTCTGATCAAACCAAACTAGAAATAAAATTGATAAGGTTTTAAGCCGTTATAAATCCCATACTGCACCTAAAATATGTTCATATATTTATGATTTTATTTCTTGTGAGAAAAAGTAACTACATATTAATTGTTACCATTTTGAGCAGAGAACAGGCTGCACTATTTTACCATAAAACCTTTGTATAGCTTATAATCGCACCATATCAAATGTAATAACTTTGAGGCTTTACTTTACATTCATTACTATTTCCAGCCTGTGGCTTGGGTCAGTTTTTTTTTATTTTTCCACTACCGGCTTGCCAGGCTTGTAGTAACTTCATATGCCTTATAATCTAACTTAAGACTTGGGCGGGCACAACATCCAGTCCCAAGCCATTAAATGAGCACTGCAAAAAAGTATACCCAGATTACATAAATTATAAAAATTTTGGCTATGGCAGGTATCGAACCCAGGAATCAGTAGACGGACACACTACCAACTGAACCAAGGTGTTGCGTATACATATTTAAATAGTTAATAATCACATCAGATGACATTCTTTATCACTTAACCTTGACAAAGTGAACTATTGTACCTTGAACAATATATAAAGTTAGCTAACATGCTAGTTTCATGTTGAGCTAGACTGCTGAGGACGGGGAGATTAAGGTTCAAAACTCGGTTGAGTGAACTGACATAGTTTTTCATAATGGTTTTCCAATCTCCCCCCCATGCAAATGTGGGTTTACTTCCTATAAATTCAACCTTCCCTTCTAATCCATTAGCACTTAAGCGTATAACTCGAATGGGTAGCAGTGCTCAATAAAATAAAAGAACTAGGATATGATTCGATTGTTATTTGAGATTTGATATTATTTGCTTTGATTCAAGCTCAAATAAACTTGCTTCGCAGATGTCTTCCATTTACTACAATTTTTTAAGATAAAATTAAAAATCTTGTTAGATATGAGACGTCTTGGGACCCATCGAGAGAAACAAATATTGGGTGGGGGGATGATAAAAACCTCAACTCATGTTTATATATTGACACCTAAAATATTATTGGTAAAAATCAATTTACTTTCATAATAAACAGTTATTAGTGGAAGAAGTTAGCTTACCTCTAAGTAAATAGGAGATATTGTTATCTAACAGAAAATTATACAAGCAATATGAGTTTTATTTTGTGTGCTTAGATCAATGAAGCGTTTGCAGGCCAAACATTGGCCTGTAGGAAGGACCTTGACCTGGATATTAACAAGTTGAATGTGAATGGAGGAGCAATAGCTTTAGGACATCCTTTAGCAGCATCAGGTGCTCGTATAACAACTCATCTGGTTCACGAGCTCAGGTAAATGCTTTACCCAAGTAATTTCCTTACGAAAATAGTGCTCATAAATTATAATGTATAATAAAAGGATTTTTTTTAGTGGGTTGAATATTAATGTTATATACACAAATTTATTTAGTGTATGTAGATTTATATTCACATATCAAAACTCGGTATAAGTGCTTTAACAGATTCACATTATTATGTTTTAAATATGAGTATTGGGGACAAATAGAAAAAAAAATCTAATGGAGTTGAATTAGGTTTGGGTTGAATCCAAATGTGTAAGTGTTAAATTACTGGTCTGAGGGATGATTGCTAAGTTCGTCCTAAAGTTAAATTGATTTTGAACCACCAATAAGCAGCATTAGAGTTCTTAAACAAATTTCAAATGGAATGTAAAAAATTATCTTGAATTCATGAATATTCTTAAAGATTTGAGGGCCCACCCTTAGAGTTATTATAGCAATATTGGATCTTTCATATGCAATTGGTTTACTATGACAGGTAACAAGCTTACAATGCACATTTACACTATGGCTTGGTTTGTAAAACAGGCCCGTAGATGAAAAACTGATAGTTTTCAAGGTGAAGGTAGTGTACATTTACATAGTTTTGGGTGACCTGGTGGTCTAGGGGTAAGGTGTCAGACTTCTATGTTGGCGGCCGGGGTTCAATCCTCTCTCCCGGCAAAGATTTATCTGATTACCAAACTCTTCCTTCACCTCTGACAAGACCTCTTGTGAATGCGTAGGAATGCCAGGTCTCCACCGTGGTTCGGATTCCACGTTAAACTGTAGGTCCTTCATTTCATCTCACAATCACCTTACCATTTGCACATTAGCGTAAGTGCATATAACCCAAACGGGTAGTAAGACGCGGTGCTAATAGTAATAATAATAATACATAGTTTTGGTCAGCTCAAAGTATTTTTTGTTATAAACAACTACAAGGGTGTATTAATTAGTAATAATCTGAAAAGATAAGATACATTCAAGCTATTCTTGGGGATATTTCATATTCAAAGATAAAAAAAAAAGATTCTAGACTAAAATCCTTAAAAAAGTTTTTAAAAATCTTAAGATAAATTTGTTTTAGAGCTCTAAAACTTGGTGTCTCAAAACCAAGTAAAATTAGATTAACTTACCCTATACCAGTAATTTAACACTTAACTGAATGTATGAATGTCATGTTGAATTTATTAAAGGAAAAAATGTATTTAATTACTATTTGTATTTTCTATTACACTTTTATTTTCTCCCAAGAATTGAATTCAAATTCGAGAATTTGAGGGTTAAGTGGAGTTTTGGATGCATAAAATAGTGGATTCAACCAAAAACTACTGTACACTTTTGTCTTTCATTCCTGCTATTACAGAATAGTTTTCTTTTAAAGTATATTGTATTTGCATTTGTTTTTCAGACGAAGGAAAGGAAAGTATGGTATTGGTTCTGCATGTATTGGAGGAGGACAAGGTATTGCCGTGCTATTGGAGAGCATTCATTGAAAATTGATTTTTTCCTCTGTTAAGACAATGTTATAGTGAAGGAAGATAAACTGACTATAAAAGACTGATTATCATAACACATATGTCTGATACATATTATTGATACCCTCCCCCTAGGGGTCTAAGAGCTTATTTTTAATTTGAGTCTAAAGGCAGTTTTTCATAAAGCTCCAATGTTTAGATTTAAGCTTGGGTCGAATAAATATATAATTTTAAAGCATAATTATGCTAGCAAAATTGTTATTATTATTATTATTATTTTAATTTGTTTGAATGAAAAATGAGACATTTAAAATAGCATTTTTAAACTTGATTTTAAATAGTTAGACACTGATATGACTCAACTTTCCTAGCAAATGTTTAAAAAAGAATTTGTTGAATGAAAGATTCAGATGTGCAGATTTAGGAATGGGTATGTGTAAACATCCCCCACCAAAGGGAGCAAACCTACCAGAAGGTAGGGCATTAATGATTTAAAAACTTAGACTTTAGCATTAGGCTTTACTTATACTTTGTTGTACTAAGATAATTTTGTGGTCTAACAGCCCTACAGAAACATCTTTCCTATTGCTTCTTTATCTACACATCAATCATTGAATCCATATCACATATTAATGTATATTTCACAACAGTTTAATGTTCATGCCAACAGTAAAATCAACTGTTTCAAATACAAAAACCAAACTTAAATGAAAGCTCAATATTTTGAGTAAAATATATTTTAAAGTATTTTTGTATCATGTACTGTTTGTTTTATCACCCATTGTTATTGAAATATTGGTTATAATATATTGTTTTATTTTGGAATATTTATCATATTTAGTGATCACACTGTATTTTGTAATGTTTATATTTTGATTAAATAAATTGTACTATAGTCAAAATATTAAAATTATTCATAAATTTACCAATTCTTGCTTTTAGATTATCCATTACCTCAAATTTATGTTTTTAGGGTGAAAACTCCTTATTCACAGAATATATTGCTTTGAGGTAAATTGTACCATATTTGGAATAGGGTACAGAAAACCTAAAAGAACACAATTCACACTATACACTGCTGCCATTGGACAAAGAAGTAATGGCTGCCTACTGTAGAATATTGATCATTATCACCCAATCTCTTTACCTAGGTTTCATTCTAATGGAACTTAGGAGAGAGTGAAACTAAACCAGAAAAAAAAGATTTTTTATATATAAATAAAAAATCTAACTTTATGAGGTTATTCTATTATATTTGGAAGAAGATACAGGAAAGTTGGATAGAAACACATAAAACATTGATGAATATAAATGTGAAAATCACAACTAATTCCCCTATGTGTCTTACCAGTCCAGCAGACTTTCTTGAAATGGAGCATTCACAATTTTGAAAAAATAAGCTGCTTTGCTATAACGCTTTTCATCCAATGGAGTCGCTAGACGCAACCTCACAACAAATAGTGTGATACATATGGGTTTTTTTTAAGGTGAAAGTAAATTTTTCAGACTAGTGGGGTGAAAAGCTTCGAAACATATGTCAGCTTTGATTTTGAAAGTAATTCTTGCTTAAACAATTAAAATTCTTCACCATTCAAAACATTTAAAGTAAAATACTCAATTTACAGTTAATCAACCCCATTCTGAATTGTTGAATATGTTAAAAATTAATATTCTAAGTGAGTTCTGATAATTACTTAATTTCTCAAAAGAGCATAAAGTTATGTATAGGTAACCAAAATATATATTTCAATCATGAAATGAATAACAAAAAATATTAGACTTTGAGAATATACAGTATTTTATATTTTACTTGAATTAAAAAAGTAGACTTCGCACATCCCTATTAAAGCGAATAAAGTGTGTGCTTGAATTTAAATGAATGCCTTGCATCATAAGTGATGAGAAAACCGGCTTATATAATACTTAGCACCACATCTTACTACCCATTTGGATTATAATCTAATGTGCTAGGAATTGGGAAGGTTGAATATAGAGGAAGTGAACTCACATTTGTGTGGCGGTAGAAAGGAAAAGGGGCATTCTAAGCCAAATCAACCAATGTAGAGACACTTTTCAACCTTGCATTTTTTTTTTAATTTGGCATACTGAGATATGTGACTGAAAAATTTCAGGACAATATATCTGTATAGTGGAAGAGGAGGAAAAATGATTGTAGTTCAAACCTTTATTCTTTGTGAATTTCACCAATCCAAAACCAGGAAAAAGCTTACCTAGAGAAAATATGAACATTATTGAACAATTTTATTGTGATGATGCTGTTAGCAGAATTATGCCTGGGAGAAAAGACTTTGTTTCAATGAAAATAGATGGGAACAGGTGTCATGTTCAAAAAAGACTCCTATTATGTACTCTTAAAGAGGTTTACATGCTGTTCAAAGATAATCATCCAGAAATTACCGTGGGTTTCTCCAAATTTGTTGATCTACGACCTAAGAAGTCTGTATTCCCAGGATCAAGGAACTGAATGCAGAAGATATGCCAATTTCTGATTACAAAGATCGTTTATCCAGAGTAATTTGTAATCCGCCTTTACCAAAGTGTTACTTCAAACACTGTGAATATTGTCCAGGGTATAGTGAATTGTGCAAAAAGTTGGAAAATATCTATGACAGTAACTTTGTTGATATAACATACAAGCAGTGGGTCACAGTGGACTGTTCCAACTTGGAAACCGTTTCAAAATCGGTGGATGAATTCTTGGATTCCCTATTTGAAAAACTTAAAGTCTTCTTAGTCATTCTTTCATTGCTAAGGAGCAAGCTAATTTCTTTTCTAATAAGAAAAAAATCTTTGCAAGAGGCTGAGTATTTAGTGGTTTGTGATTTTTCAGAAAATTACTCATTTGTTCTTCAGGACTCAGTACAAGAGTTCCATTGAAACAAATCACAATCCATCCATTAGTTATTTATTATTTAAACTCATCAGAAGAACCAAACACACTGTTAAACATGCAAGTTTTGTGATAATATCAGAGGGCCTTCAACATGATTGATACAACAGCAGTTTATACATTTCAGAGAAAGCTAATCAAATTCCCTAACACTAATTTTTCACCACAAAAAAAAATCACATATATTTCAGATGGGGCAGGCAGCATCACAGTATAAAAATTGCAAGAACTTTACAAATTTGAGTTTACATCATCAAGACTTTGGATGCAAAGCAGAGTGGCACTTCTTTGCCACATCACATAGTAAAAATGCTTGTTATAGTGTAGGGCGAACTGTAAAGCACCAATGAATGGACAAGTCACAATATAGAAAGAATGACATTAATGTTTGTGACAATAGAAGAATATGAAAATGTACAGATATTTTTTAGGAGATATTTGCAAACTCTAGATACATTCCTGGAACACAGAAGCTTCACTGTGTCATTCCGTTGCAATCAGGAAAACTGATAAAGGTTTAACCTTCAGCAAAGGAGTCAAAACTTGAAAGTATCACACAAGTCAAAGGACAGCTAGAAATAGATTAAATATGTGGGATGTGTTATCTCTGTAAATGAAAACAGTGATGAACTCAAAATCAGTTTTCTATATCCACATGGACCAGCTCCATCAATTGTTTACCCACAAGTTCCTGACCGCAACTGGGAGAACATAGGTTTTGACAAAACAGGAAGTTTCATCTGTTCACAATCAACTAGATACATATAAAAGGATTAATTAATATGCCTGTGTGTTTGAAATGTAACAATTTCCGGTATATTTATTATTTTTAGTATTAGTAATATAATATATTTGTAGATTTAATTAATATTACATTTAAATAACATTTTAGCTATCTTGTCAATTAACTTCAAGGAACAATGGAGCAAACTTGTGCGATGTAAGGAAATTAATAGAAATGGAAATTCCTGTTTTACTGAATTTAACATAACTCCTGAACCCATTTTCATCCCATCCTCAAATGTTGCATAGTTAATAAGTTAATAGTATACATACAACATTTAAAAAAAAGGTTGTGTGAAAGCGGTCGACAAAATGTTTATCATATGCTTTTTTTGTAATTTTCTTAATATAGTCATGTAACATCTATTATGAAAGAGCTATTCAAGACCTTTCCAAAAACACTTAACTCACTTCTATAGGTGCCCAGGTTACTGAAATATTCAATGTTAAAGTTAACAATATGGTAATAAAATTGGTTGAAATCGCAAATTTTGCACCTCTATAACTTCATAAATAAAAAAGATATGAACATGAAATTTTACACATGCATAATCTCAAGTAATTCTTTCAATATACCAAATTTAAAAAAAGATTAAAAATGTGAGGTTGAGGACCTTGTTGATTTGACATGGAATGACCCAAAACTGTTTAGGAAAAACCACCACCCAGGCGAGATTCAAACCTCGATCTCCTCGTCCTTGGCAATCTAGCTCAACATGAAACCAGCGCGTTATCTAACTGTGCCACTGAGGCGGGTAAAACCTGCTTGTACATTTGCTTGTTATTTTCTTATCAACAATCTTAAAAACCTAACAAAAAATAAAAAGTATTTCAAACTTCTGTTTAAATTGGCTCATTGTGTTTCATAAAACCATTAAGTACCACACAACTCACAATATTCCACACATCAAAATTTTTAAATTTTGCATTATGAAGCCCAGTCATACAAACGGAGACAATTTGAGTTGCAAGATTTTAAACTTGTCTACATTTACTTACCTAAAACTGGCCGATTTAATTTGAAGAGAGCTTTATTCAAAATATTTGTGGTTTTTACACTTTACACACCAAACTTGTTTTTGAAATATATGGATGAGATTCAAACTGGGATCATTAAATAAACACTAAGGAACACGCTTGGTCATCAGTCGGTCCTAAACACAAAAACGGAATATCAAGCAAAGGAATATACTCTTAATCGATAAGTTCACTAGAGAATTATACACTATACAACTGTGCCTTGATTCAATATGCTAATTACAAATATCATCAAACACCTGGTTCTAGTGAAATTCACAAAGAATAAAGGTTTAAACCACAATCATTTTTCCTCCTCTTCCAATATACAGACAAAATAATTCTTCTTGTACATGTACGAGTATATAATATATCACTGAACAGTCAAATACTTAAAAAAATAATAACACTGGTGAAGTTGGTTCTTTTGAATTTCAAAGGAAGTAACTTCATGTTGGACCCTCCGTTCTAGGCGGGGCTAACGACTGAAATAATTTTGTCACAGCCGTTTGGACAATTTGCTGGAATGTCTCATCTTCTTCGCATGTCACATCCTGAACAAATAAAATGTGTTTCTTGAAATAAGACTTGCCTAAATGAGCATTTAAAATCTTTGGGGAAAGTCTCTTTATTACTTTTGACATAACTTAAATCAATAACAGTAGCAGAAGATTTCCTTTTATATGTATAATTTACACCTCAAAAGTAAAAATAAACTTTTCTTAAAGTGATAAGTATAAAGTGAAACTAGAAAATTCAAAAACTAGAACATTCAAAATTTATTTTTAACAACTTTTAAATCACTTTCAAATCACTCAAATAAGTTAAATGGTTGTGCACAATATTTTTAAATAACAAATTACAAGTGAGGCTTACCAAATTCAGGAGATCGATATTTGCTTTCTTTCCATCCACTGTTACATACAATTTTTCACCTTTGAAGATTTTTGGGACAGAATCTTCACCAAACATCTCTTGCAACATTTCAATTAAACATTCCTAAAATAATATAAACATAAGTCATACATTGTTAAACAACAAAAATGAATTATTCTTTGTTTTAAATCAATTTAGCATCACCTGCTTCGATAGTCAAATGGTCTAGGGTGTCAATCACACAGTACACTTCCTCTAAATTCAAACATCTTTATCCTCGACACATTAGCGTAATTAGTACGTAATATGCATATAACCTTAACTGATAGTGAGACGAGGAAAAACAAAACAAAACGAAGTTGATATAATAATAATAATAATATTTAGCACCGCGTCTTACTACCCGTTCGGGTTATACGCTTTAAGTACTAATTACTCTAATGGATTGGGAATTGGGAAGGTTGAATTAGAGGAAGTGAACCCGCATTTGCGTGGAGGGAGAGTGGAAAACCATTTAGGAAAAACCACCCCCAGTTCACCCGACCGAGATTCGAACCTCGATCTCCCCGTCCTCAGCAGTCGAGCTCAACACGACTAGCGCGTTAGCCAACTACGCCACCGAGGCGGGTAAGTTGATATAAACTGTCCTTGAATTAAAGACTAAAATCATTCAAGCTCAAGTAGTTATTTTATTAGATGACACCACAAACAGCCATCTTTAATCATGAATCTTTATGCCCAAGAATATACTTATAATACATTCACAACCTAAGTTTACTTGGATGACAGCTCAAAAAGTTACTATAAATAATCCCGAATATATCCTTACGCCAACAGCTGACATGCCACTTTGGATAAGTAATGAAAACATATATATTAATTTAAGATCAGGCACAAAGATTAGTTATTGTTTTATTCCACTTAAAAATTATAATGTATTATTCACATCACTTTCACAAAAGGTCTAACATAACTTCAAAATGCTGACCGACAAATATAAACTATGTTATTGAACGTGGCGGAAACAAGTTCCTTACAATGATGCATCCATGCAGTGAATAAAAATATTTTGTCAAGTTGAATATTTTGAAATACAATAAAATAATCACAAAGTAATTTATTAAATATATAAAAAATTATAAATATTTTCTCTTTTTCAAGTAAATACGATGCCCGTATTAATGTATGCACTATATTACACATCATTGATAACATCCCAAAACGATGAATAAGTACTTTTAATCATGTTTAAAATATTGTTTCAGGTTCGGTAAAAATAAATTATTAACAGTTATGAAACAATGTAAGAAAAAATAAGATGATATCATCTGAAGGCTCAATGCCAGACCTAAAGTTGCACAGCTCATGCGTGGGCGAGGCGAGGCAGAGCTTAGATGAATACGTCTGAGACAAGTCATCCAGTATAGAGAAGAAACCTCAGTGAACTGACAAGCAGCTAGTCCCTTTTTACTCTGCCATTCCTTCTCCTCAAGACAACACTCACGAACAGACTGTGATGAATTTCTTCATCGGTAATCAAAGATGGCCACAGCGGTTTTTCGATCCACCTACGGGAATATTATTTGCTCGTAAAGCCCTCAAGAGGACAGCTGGTGCCGCCTACTTGGCATTCTGACCGGTACGCCAAAAGTTAAGTTGGCAACAAGATAAGAAGGGTGTGGCGAGATGGCTGAGTGGAGTGGAGGTGAGGTTGGACGTGGAAAAACAGGTAGTAAAGTGAGGCGATGAACGTTGAATAGGAGTTGAAGGTGGAATTATCTGTGGAGGTGCTTCGAGAAGGTCCGAAAGAGGATTGTATGGGCCTCCGATACGCAATTTGGATTTATGAAGCAAGCTTCCCATTGCCTCGTCCAGGCTTGAACTCATCTGCTGGCGTATAATTTTTTTTCTCTCGTTATAATTTCGTTGGTGCGTTATCGAGCTTCGATAAACCCCCATTTTTGGGGTCTTCCCACCCGGGGCTTAGTGGATGGCCTTATCATCCAGTCCCCAGACTCTTCGCCCTGAGGGATGTGTGGGAGCTATTGCTCTTCCCCCCCCCCCATCCTCTTGATCTCACAGGAGGAGTTCTGGACCCCACGTCCCAGTTTGGGCGGTGAGACCGGGTTCAAGCCACGCAAGTCGCCAGGGCCGTTCTAGACGGACCTGTCATTTATCTGTGTATTAACCTATTGGACATCATTTGTCTTAATGGACATCTGTGATTTGGCTAAGAGTGCATAAGCACTCAGGATTTTGCTTAGTGTGAATAAACACATGATTTTCCTAAGAGTGTATAGACACTTATGATTTTGATAGGAGCGTGCAGACACTATAATTTTGCTAGGAGTGTATAGACACTTTATGATTTTGCTAAGTGTGCATAGTCACTTATAATTTTGCTAGGAGCGTATAGACACACTATAATTTTGCTAGAAGTGTATAGACACTTTATGATTTTGCTAAGTGTGTATAGTCATTTATGATCTAACTAGGAGATAGACACTCATGATTTTCCTAAGAGTGTATAGACACATTTGATTTTGCTAAGTGTGCATAGTCACTTATGATTTTGCTAGGAGTGTATAGACACTTTATGATTTTGCTAAGTGTGCATAGTCACTTATGATTTTCCTAAGAGTATATAGACACAATATGATTTTGCTAAGTGTATATAGTCATTTATGATCTTACTAGGAGTTAGAAACTCATTATTGTGCTAAGAGAGGACAGACACTTGTGGTTTCACCTTCGGGTCTACCGCACCTTTACATTGTTAATAATTTAATCTTTCTTCCTGTGTTTAGTCTTGTCCAGTTGTGTGTACGCATTAACTTTTCTTATGTTACCAAGTTTTACTTAAATTACATCTAAATAAAAACTTATTTTGATATTCGATGATTCAGTTAAGTCAACTAACGGGTTGTGGTGGTGGTGGTGGTAGGGGG
>CABFOW010000361.1:270569-299650 GCA_902141385.1 Timema californicum | reverse complement strand
TCCTAAGAGGTTTAAGGAAAAACAACATAAACTTTTAGAGACTTACTTATATTTAATTACTCTATTGCATTGGAAAATTATTGCGTTAAACCTTAAGTAGTATCTCTTTACAACTGAAGTTCACAAAATTGTATTAATATATTTGCCAATATCTCAAAAACTGTTGTCATTATAAAAAATATAGTTCATTCAAAAGTTTTTTATTTTTAATAGTACTACAATTTTGCAATGATAAGGTATTTAGCATTTCAAATAGCTGCGGAGATACGGAGATTTCAGCTTCTGTAAAGTACCTTAAATTCATTTTCATGGGAAAATGTAAATAGCTAGTTTATTTATAATCTTAATCAACGCCTAGATACGAATTTTAATCAAAATCGTTATAGCCTATTTTGAGAAATTCTATTTTTTCTCTTTTCGCCCTTTATTAAACCACTCTTTATTTTAAATTTAAACATACACACAGAAAGCCGTCATTGCAAAGACCACTTTTTATGGTTCGGGGGGTAATGATACTTCGACATCCATCAACATTTCAGGTTATATTCTTTTACGTTCGCAATACTTTACCTTTTGTGTTCGAAAAATTTAAAAATATAAATATTGGTTATTGGCTATTGGTTTTATAAAAATATGCTTCAAATAAAATATTTGTATTATTAATAGATTTACATATAATTAATTTCATATCTTAAATAGTTTCGGAGATATGATTAAAAAAATTACGTATCAGACTGGCCAGAGCCCTTAGTCATTTTGCCGAAATATTGAGGGAAACAATTTTGTTCGGAATATTTATAAAAGTTTAGAAATGAAATTTTATCAAACTCTTTAGAGCTGATTTTGAGAAAATCCCCTTTTTCTCTTTTTGCCTTTCAGTAAACTACCCTCAATTTTAGGGTCAAATATCCTATTCCAAAAACCACTCGGGGAAACCCTATTGAAAACCTAGACACCAAATTTCAGCCCGATCGGTAAAATAGTTTAGGCTCTAGTTGGAGGTACAGACAGACAGACAGACGGAAATGCAAAAACAACTTTTTCGGATTTGGGAGGTCATGAAACGTCAAGATTCATCAAAATCTTGAGTTAGATATTTTTGACGATCACTATACTTTCTTTACCTGCAAGATAGCGAGAAAGTAAAAGTATCTGATGTGTCTGAACAAAAATTTATGTTTTCTGTAGATTTTCACAATACTATAAACGGTCTTGAGAATGCACTGGGACATACTGTAAAAAAAACTGTGATTTGGGTAAAGGAGATAGCATACTGGGTAATACTCATTTTAAACGTGACAAAACGGCTACAAAGTGTCCATTAGACGAATAACCCCGACATTTAATTATATTTGCTAAACACATTCTAGTCACTTGATTCATTTTAACACATTCATACAGAGGTATATATGCTACGACCGTTATATATATATATATATATATATATCGGTTATCTTAACGCAAAATTGGAAAAATAATTTCGATACGTGCCGTGACATATCGCGCCTACGTGGATTCATAAGTGACGTCATCAGCACGCATGGGGAGAATGAATAAATAATATCCGGGAAAATATCGATTTACATTTCTGAAATGCCTAGCGGGAATAAGTTGGCGCACTGGCACACGAAGACTAAATTATAAAATAACATAAAAAAGTTATAATATCCGGGAAAATATCGATTTACATTTCTGAAATGCCTAGCGGGAATAAGTTGGCGTACTGGCACACGAAGACTAAATTATAAAATAACATAAAAAAGTATTTGGCTCGGGATGGTTATAGCTTTTATTTAGTAAAATTTGTTTAAGCTTATCTTTTTGTGATGGGGTTTTATTTACTTGAAAATATCTTTAGTTTATTATAATTTTAGTATAATTTTTGGATACTAAATCTTGTTAAGGGGTGGTGTTTTTAAATATGATTAGAAAATATTTTTTTATGTTTCCTTTATAATGATAGTGCAAATTGTCTGTTTTAAAATAAATAAGCTTCTTGAATTTGTCCTATTATATCTTGGGAAAATTCTTCGCCTTGGTGTATGTTACAATCATAAGGAATTAAATATCTATTATGTGTGTTAATTACAGTTACAGCAAAATAGAATATTTTTAAATTTAAAAATGGCACCCGGATACGGGAATCCATCCCGGTATTTTTGGCTTAATCGATCTTAATAGATCACACATTTATAGCCAACGATTTCCGCACGTCCATCACAGACTGTGCCTTAAAATATTAGTTAAGAATTACCTTGAGAATGGGACGATTCCTGAATAACTCAGTGGTTAGAACATTGGCGTACCTAACCAAAGGGAAATCGAGCTCGATTACCTTGTCCAGCTGTCATTTTTCCATTTAAAGAATAAGTTAAAATCGTATTAAATCATGTTCAAATATAATTGAAAATGTGATTTTTTAATTTAATAAATTAGCTAAATTAGCCTCTTTTTTTTAGTAAATCCTTCTCCTGGCTGTCAAACCTAATGGAACAAAGGTAAGAAACCATTGGGAAGAACTCGACCAAGATGGGAGGATAGCAATAAAATAGACCTGAAAGAGTTGTGTGTAATGAGGTGGACTGGACAGAACGTGCTATAGGTATGTGTAGGTGGCCTACAATAGTGCTGGGAGAATCAAGGAATTAAACAAAGCGACAAAGCACTTCTTTGTTTGTAAATTTTGTCCAAATGTGCTCCGTCTCGTCCGTTAGACGCTTATCTTAAAATGGTATGAAATTTACATAAAGGATTAGTGTTAATTTGTTTCACTAGTCAGTTCAAACTCGCCTGAACGCAAAGAATGAGACCATTTGGGCCCTGTATTTACATTGATAGGTCCTTTAGCTTCATTTTAATATTTTGAAGAAGGAAAAAAAAACATGTACTTACAAACTGACTGCCTTTTTTTTTAGAAGTGGTTTTTTCTATGCAGGTAATATTACTTTCAACTCTGCCGCAATTTGTTTTGGAACGTTTTTGCATTTTTAAATAATCCCTTTTAGTACTGTAACAAATTTGAACTATCCTTCTTCCATTCTTTTTCTACATAAACTATCTAATATCTTACTTATTAATTCTATGATAACAAATATTTTGTTTATTTTAATATAAAAGGTATTTGATAAGTAGTATTTTTAAAATTTTAAATTTAAATTACAGGGTTACTTTTATTATTTGATTAAAAAAATTAAAGTGTAATCGATAAATAAATCAGGTTAGATTTAGTTAAAAGTATTAAATTAATTTATTTAATTTTAAAATTAAAACTATCCTTATATTAAAAATTACAAATATACTGTGTATATCCGATAAATTTGTTTTATCTTATTAATAAATATAATAATAATAATAAGTGCAATATGTGTATTTATTTGAAAGCAGTCAATTATTACATCTAATACTAAATATAATCAATTGTCAAAAGTATTTAACAAAATGCATTATTTCTCTTAAGATACTACTTTAAATGTTGTCATAAATATTCACATATATTATAAAATTTAATAATGTATTTTCTACTAGTTTAAAAATAATACATACTTAAGTTTCCAAAAAATATATTTACTTAGAATGGGGGCTACATTTTTTCGTGCTTGGAAAATAGTGTGTAAAACTTTTTTTGTGCTTAGATAAAACTGAAAAACCTATAGTCATTATTGTATCTATATTTAAAAAACTACGAGTTTGTTTGTCCGTATGTCATGAGCACTCCACGATATGTACCACACACAAAAGACTTACTCACTCTATCACTCCCTTAATTACTTAATTACTTACTTACTTAATTACTTACTTACTTAACTGTTTCCAGCTTGTGGCATGGGTCGGATTATTATTCAAGCCATATATTTTCCACAACCGACTTGTTAGACCTGTCGTAGCTTCACGTGTCTTATAGTCTAACATAAGACTAGGGCGGGCACACCATCAAGTCCCCGGTCGTTAATTTATCACTGGTGAAGGGTAAGCCCACATTTCGCCAATGATAAATTTTTCGTCCATGGCAGGAATCGAACCCAAGGCACTTAGCCAAATAGACAGACAAGCTACCGACACGCAGAGGTATGATATTTTTTAAACTAGTAGCACCCGTGTACCTTGAAGCTGAAATTTTAAATGTTTGATCCGATTTTTTTTTAATTTATTAATAACTTTTTTATAATAAATAAAATGGAAATATTATTTTCTGTTTGTTTAGAGAAAAGCGCCTCCCGGAATAACCACGCAAGTCATTGTGTAGTTATTCCGGGCAGCGCCGGGTACTTTTTCTAGATGTCGTTATTATTATCATGAGACATTTTATTATTTCTATCCATGATATAATTGCTAGTTGGTCAACTTTTGATTGATAATAACACATTCTACTTACATAATTATATTCACTCCTAAACTAATTCAGAATTAATATTAATTTTATGACGGCCTAAATATTTTGGTGCAGATATTACTGTATTTTAATTGTATTTATTAGTTTCGTTTATGTTAGGAATGCCTGTTATTTTTCCAAACGTTCACACTTAAAGATATGTTGGCAAATAACTAATTAGTCAAATTAATAACACAAAATATTTTAATTTTTAATATTATAATTAGTCAACGAAAGGGCTATTAACAATTTGAAATAAAGGACTTGAATTAAAAGGATAGCTAAGAAACAATACACCCCTATAAATCTTGAAATAGCGTTGGAAAACAAGAGTAAATATATATATATGAGCGTAGAACACGAGTAGACACAATTAATATTCTAACCTGATCCTTCCCATCGCAACAAATTACAATGTTAGTTGAGTGCGTTAGCGCCAGTTTCATAGTCAGACTTAATACGCCTCAAGTGTGGTGCTACACTAAATACAGGACGACACCTACCTAGACCAGAATGCAATGGGCTAGTTTCACAGTCAGACTTAGTACTCAAGTGTGGTGATATACTAAATACAGGACGAGTTTTTAAGCTGCTTCTTTTTAATTTCTCGCTATCTTACAGGTAGAGAAAGTATTATGATCGTCAAAAATATCGAACTTAAGAATTTGATGAATCTTGACGTTTCANGTTTCATGACCCCCCGAATCATAAAAAGTGGTTTTTGACTTTCCGTCTGTCTGTCTATCTGTTTGTACCTCCAACTAGAGCCTGAACTATTTTACCAATAGGGCTAAAACTTGGTATCTAGGGTTTTCTTAGAGTTGCCCCGAAGTATTTTTGGAATTGAATATCTAACCCTAAAATTAAGGGTAGTTTACTGAAGGGCAAACAGAGAAAAAGTTGATTTTCTCAAAATATACGCTAACGATTTTGATTAAAATTCGTATCTAAGTGTTGATTAAGATTATAAATAGACTAAATATTTTCATTCAAACATAAAAATGAATTTTAGGGTACTTTACAGAAACCGAAACTTCCGTATCTCCGCAACTATTTGAGATACTAAATAACTTATCATTGCAAAATTGTAGTACTCATAAAAATAAAAAACTTTTATATGAAATATATTTTTATAAATCCAACATGTTCTGAGATATTGACAAATATATTAATACAACTTTGTGAGCTTTAGTTATAAAGAGATACTACTTATGTTTTAACGCAATAATTATCAAATATTATAGAGTGATTAAATATAAGTCTCCAAAAGTTTATGTTGTTTTTCCTTAAACCTCTTTGGAGAAATGTTTGCACAACAATTATCTATATCCATTTTAGACTCAATAATCAATATTTACATTTTTGATTGGTCAAAATTTATAAATGAGGAATTTAATAGCAATGCGATGGCATTAATATTTGCAACACCTAATAAAATGTCGAAAATTTTAACCATAAAGTTGAAATTTTAATACGAAGTGTTGACCCTTGTGGACCCAACATTGATCTTTTTCTATCGGTCCAAACATACAAATGAGAACAATAATTTTTTGTAAACAAAACTATAAAATTTAAAACCATGACTCAAAAAAAAGTTTTACATAAGTATAGTGCAATGTATGCTTGGGTTTGCTAGTGTATATTATTTTGATTCACATATATTACGAGTTTTGAGTAAGTATTTCCATATTCAAACAATAGGGCGAGAAATCCCGTGCAGAGTTCCTTACAATTTATTTCTTTTATTCCTTTAAATATTTCTATTTTACATTTATACCTTTATTGTCTGAGATCTCTTGTATATATTATTTCAGAGGTTGCTCTATGGAATGTAGTGTTTTTGGTTTAGCTTCTTGTACCTGAGTTATAGTTTTACGTTTTTTATGCCAGAGTTTATCCTTTAAGCCCTTTCATGCTTTTTTACAAAGCTTCTTTATTTTATTTGCGACTTATAGATGTCACAAAATCTATTTATTATTTCCTGGTTTTCCTCTATCATTACATTTGCCTCCTGCTGAAGACATTTAATCTTTTTTTGTTTTATATTATCCAACATTATTATAGCAGCAGCTTTTATAGTATATATATTACCCTGAGGGCAAATATCATTTTGGAGAGCTACAGTAATTACTAATCTATTATCAGCCATCCCATATATAGGGGCTGATCTAGTACAATGAGTATGAGGGGGGTTTGCAACGCCACAAGTAGTCAACCTAACTAGAACAGAACGAATTTAATAATAATATTATTTAGCACCGTGTCTTACTACCCGTTCGGGCTATACACTTTATGTACTAATTACTCTAATGGATTAGGAATTGGGAAGGTTGAGTTAGAGGAAATGAACCCGCATTTGCGTGGAGGGAGAGTGGATAACCTCGATCTCCCCGTCCTCAGCAGTCGAGCTTCAACACGACAAGCGCGTTAGCCAACTACGCCACCGAGGCGGGTCAGAATGGATTTGTTCAGTTTCATAGTCAGACTGAGTAAGCCTCAAGTGTGGTGACTCAATCTGAATATTAAACTGGCTCTTAGACCACTCATCCCACAATTGCAGGGATTTGAGCCGAGGGCATTCCTTGGTCTAAAACTTTTAATTGAAACTGAACATTTAAAAGGTGAATACGGAAATAAAGCATAAATTTTAAAAACTTTTCCTTTTAATGGTGTAATATGAGTACATCAATGGTTTTCCTTCCCCTACCAAATATATTTGTATTATATATTTTGCATTATATAATATAAAACTATATAAAGATTAGTATATTAGTATTACATGTTTATCAAACTTCAGGGTACCTTCATTTACGGTGACCAATAAACAGGGTCCGAGGGGGGGGGGGGTGAATTCCCTTATTGTACAAGAGTTTCCCTGGCTCAAGAAACCTTATGGTCATCCCTTCCAGGAAAGGCTATTTATCCCTTTGCCCTCATTATTTGTTTTACAAATAATCTTTATATAAAAAAACGTCAAAACTAGAATAAAAAAGTTTTTAATACCGAGTCATAGTAGCCTTTCAGGTTGTACGCATATGTACTAATTAATTTAATTTTCCAGGGATGAGTAGGGTGTAATTAGGATAAAGTGTCCCCGAATGTGTTTGTAAGGGGAGTGAGAAACCATTCAGTAAAAAAAAACAGAACGCTTGACTGGGATTTAAACTGTGGTGTTCCTTTTATTGGCAGATTATTCTATTGCAAGAGTTATGCCTATTATTATTTTTACTGTATATGTATTTTTCAGGAGTCAGGCAGACTATATCCAATAACCAGTGTCCTAAAATATTCACAAGTACTTCCCCAATTCCCCAACCCATTCTTTCGCCATGACTAAAGAAGTGAAGACTCTGCAATATTCATCTGCCAAAATATAGAATAGTTAAATAATAGTTGCTCAATTTAGTTGATAAATTCTACCTTCCTCAACTTAAAATTAAATTCACACCTTATCTCTACATATTATCAGTTTTCGTGTCCACATTTTAATATATTAAATTTTATTTAGCACCGCGTTTTGCTATCCGTTTAGGTTATACGCTTATATACTTATTACGCTATTTGTTTTAGGGACTATAAATAAGTGTTCTTGCATTTGCGTGGAGGGAGAGTGGAAATCAATTTTGTAAAAACCACCCCCGATACACCCGACCTAGATTCGAACCTCTATATCCCCGCTATTGCCAGTCAAGTCTACTGCGAGAGTAACGCGTTAGACCAAGCAACCCCCGAGGCAGGTTACATAGCTCCTATTACAAAAAAAAAAGTTAATAGCAGTCACAGAGCCCATACATTAAAATATATTTTGGGGGCTGCTCCGCCCGGGAATCCACGTACTTAGTCGCCCAGTAAGCCTTTGTTTTAATATTTTAATTCTTCTTGAACTAACTGAAACTGTTTTTTTTTCAACCTAATTGGATTTTAAAATGTTATGAATTCTCTAATATTCCAATATACCAGGCATTAGTCGTATTAATGAGAAATTCAAAACTATGTTATTAACCTTTCTTTAAAAAAAACGTGGGGTGGAAAGGGGTTGATCCCCTAAAATACCTTCTCTCGGAACGGCCCTTGTATTAATTAAAGAACAAAAGATGTTTTTAACAGGGTTCACGTAATATTCGTGGAAATATAGTAGGCAATAATCTAGACTAGCTATGATGGGGAGATCGAGGTTTGAATCTCGGTTGGGTGCACTGAGGGTGATTTTCGAAAATAGTTATCCACTCTTCCTCCACGCAATTGTGGGTATACTTCTTCTAAATACAACCTTCCTCATCCCTAAAACCATAAGCGTAATTAATACATAAGCATATAGCCCAAACGGGTAGTAAGACGTGGTTCTAAATATATATAAATAGTAGTTTTCTGATAGAGAGAACCATATCTGACAGTTACAACAGTTAGTGAAACCTTTTAATCAACTCAAGTAATATGTGAAGTTCACTTTTAATAGTTAGTCACAATCTCTCTAAGATCTCTGTTCTGTTTTTCTTAAAGTTCCTTATTACCATAATCTTGCTATATATGATGAGAAGCTTAGAAGTCCCCTTGGATGTTCTAAAACTATTCTGAGTTCTTACATAAAAATATAAAATCATTACTTATAAATATCTTACTTGTTGGATTCGGTGTTAAGGTCTTCAATCCGAACGTCCACGTGATATCGTGATTATTGAAAAGCTTCAACTTCCTCCCTTTGGTAGTTTTCTGCAGACTCAGTTTGGCCAACGTCAACTTTTTCAGATAGTCGCGGTTCCCGAAAGCTTTGAACGGCACCACGATACCTATCTGCAACATCCGCACGGATTCGTTCGTTACCGGCGACGAACTGGTAGGCGCACTGATGTTACCCGCGGGAGGAACGGTTCTTGTCTCGTTACCACCGGAGGATTGTTCTCTTGGTCCGTTATCCGTCGTCCCCAGACCAGTCACCTTGGCGCCGCCCCCATCCCGAGGACGGACGCTTTCCCCGGCGATCTTTAGCCCTTCCCACGGTTTCCCGACGCCGACCTTGACGCCGCTCCCTCTGGAGGTTTGGTTCTTCTGCCTCCAATCGACGCCCACAACCGTCGCCAACAGCGCGGCCAGTAGCACCAACATCGCCGGCAGATAACATGTCTTGTGGCAGACGCGCCAACTTGCCATCATTATGGCGAACGCTTGAGGAAAATCATCGCTCGCACTTCTTTGTAACTTGATTCGCGAACTTACACGCTAACACTATGTTCACGATACCATTACATTTAACTTTATCTCGTCGTTGAGTATTTTATTTTAACTTACGATTCCCCAAAACCGTCAGCTAAAACTTTTTCGTATGCATCTCTAACTTTACATAAAAGTTCAGTCATATTAATCATATTTGATGTAGTTTTTCAAGCTTTAAACATAGAGAGTCCATTATTTTTCAACCATATTTTGTATACTCCTTTCATGAGGTGATGAACTATTCATGGAACACAGTAAATACAATTGGTTTCATCAAGAGCGTATTGAAACATATTTGCAAACTTGTTTTAACATTTTTATTTATTTTAAGAACGTTTTACAAACCTTGATTAATTTGGTCGACTTTGAAATAATGTGGTTAGATTGAACGTAATTAGGATGACTATAGTGTACTGTTAATATAGCAAACATATATAGTGGTGTATTGAATTATTGTGTCCGCTATTTTATTTAAAACTACTACTATTAATAAAAGGTTGTTCCCTAAGGTCAGTATTACGTCATATTTATTTTATAAAAGTTCTTCTATAAAATAAATATAATGCAAATTTGACGACCTACCAAATATATTTTATAAAATAGCGTATTTTACAGATCTTATATAAATATATTTACATTTAAAACATGCGCTATGGTTTTATATAAAAAATAATTGTAAATCTACTAATTTAATTGTAAGGTGAGGTGACCTGGTGGTCTAGGGGTAAGGTGTCAGACCTCTGTGCTGTGGGTCCGGGGTTCAATCCTCAGTCCCGGCAAAGATTTATCTGATTACCAAACCCTTCCTTCACCTCTGACAAGACATCTTGTGAATGTGGAGAATGCCAGGCCTCCACCGTGGTTCGGATCCCACGTTAAACTGTAGGTCCTTCATTTCATCTCACACAATCACCCTACCATTACACATTAGCGTAAGTGCGTATAACCCGAACGGGTAGTAAGATGCGGTGCTAATAATAATAATAATAATAATTGTAAGGTATGAACAGAGTATTTGCTTATTATGGCTTAACACCCCACCCCTCCCCTCTCTCACATACACACACATATATATGTTTATATAATATATATATATATATATATATATATATGTATATTTTCTAAAGTGGGTGGTTTTATTAGTTTTTTTTTAATCATAGGAGTAACTTTGGTGTCCAACTTTTTCTAAGCACCCTGCCTAGCTACCTGTTCCGGCTATACGCATATGTACTAATTACGCTAATGATATAGAGATGAGTGATGAGGAAGGACGAGTTTAAAGGAAGTGTACCCACAATTGAGAGAGTGAAGAGACATTTTTGGAAAATCACCCTCAATAAAAGTGCTATTTTTAAGATCGAAAAAATACTAATACAATTAATATTCTATCCTTATATAATATATATCTGAACTTATTTTACATATGGATCATAAACAAACTGTATACGTACATTAGTACCCTATATCTACTTAGTTATAGTGATGAGGACTTTTCTTTCAGTCTATGGCAAAATTTCCGATTTTAGTTCGTTCTGTTTTGTTAATTACTTTGAAAACATCAAACACATATCTGCTTTTATATAGAAAAATGGTGCATATAAAACGGCGTATACAATCAAATTATTTTAGTAAATGGGATCAAAGATTAATTATAAAACGATCTCTTGATTGTACATATCACTCAACTATGCAAGCGAGAGTATAACAGTATATTTTAGTAGTTATTTTCGTTTTGCATAGAAAATAGATTTATACTAGCAATTTCCTAACAAAAGTACATAAATACGCAGGTGGATGTTTTAAACAATTATCGTTAAACTTTTTTAAACATGTGAGATAAAAATTAGAAATCCTGTAGAGGTAGTTAAAAAATCTCGATAAAAATTACCGTTATCGGTGAGTACGTGGACTAAACTTCAAGCTCATAAAGTTTGGTTTGATAGCTACTGGGAGATCTGGTTTTAAGTCCCAACCAGGTGGTTTTTTTTTCCTTAATGGTTTCCCACCTCTACTTTAATACAAATTCAAAAACAGCTCCTTTTCATTATATATTTCTCATCCCTAGCCCATTAGTGTAGTTAAATCCATGTGGCACGAATGTGTAAAAGGACGCGGTGTAGAAAATAAAAGTATTTTGTTAATAAAGGCTATTCCAATTTGAATAAATGACAAATGAAGATGCCAATCTCCTTTTTAAAAATAAAGATACATGGAAAATATAGGTATGTTTCTCAGAGATCAAATGTGCAATGATAAATATATTTTGATTTTTTTTATAGAACAGTATATTTCCTAAAAAAAAAGTTTAGTATTTCATAACAAAGCTTGTTCAATCTCCAAAAATTGATTTCCTATTTGAGATTTATTGAACAATTTGTATTATTTACATTATTTGTATACTCTATCCCAAAGCGCAACACTAAAACCAAGATAATGTAATCTATAATCCACATTAAACTCAACATATTAGGTGTATAATTCATTTAGAACATGTGTTACAAATAATATATTATATCAAAACGTAATTAAATATATATAGTAGGCTTATATAGACACAGTACATTTCATTGTTTTAATCAAAATTATCTCGAAACAAAGTTGTTAAATACAAGCATAGTACAGTAGCCCCATGGCTTCTTTGGTGCTGACTGACAGCTCACAGCTGACAGCTAATAGCTTTAAAAAGTTACCAGACCAAATTACGTATTCCTACGCCGAACCGTATGATCTGCAAAAACATGTGTTTAGCAGCTGTAACTTTTGACAATCAAAATTTAGGTATATACCTAAATGTTGACTGTTGGAAGTCAGCTGTGAGCTGTCAGTCAGCACCAAAGAAGCCATGGGGCTACTGTATAACTACCTACAAAAAGCAACTGCTTATATATTTTTATTTTATTTTAAATATCATCAGGATGAAAAGCTTCCAGCCATTGGTGGGGTTTGTTTGGAACTTAAGTCTCTCCAACGCCTCTTTTCCTCCCTCCACCTTAGCCTGGTCCTCTCTTCTTTCCTCCACACTCCTCCTTACTTCCTTTCAACCATATGCCCCTTATTCTTACTCTCTTTTCGCCCTTCTACCCCCCACTCCCATATCCAACATCCTCCTAGCCATCCTTTCTTTCCCCATTCTTCTCACATGGTCATATGGCCATACCACCTTAGTCGTGCCTTCTCTTATCCTTTCCTGATCTGGCTCTTCTTTTACTTCTCCTCTTACTCTGTCATTTATCATCCTGTAAAATTTTTCCCGCCAATCCTGCTTCTCAGAAAACTCATTTCACTCGCCTGCATTCTGCTTTCATCCTGTTCTTTAATTACCCACTTTTTTTGCGCCGTACGTCAATATTGGTAGGTAAGAGCCATTGTAGAACACCCCGTTGCACATGTCTGCCATGACCCTACTCCAAATCAACTTTCTCACTCTACTGGAAAATTACTCTGCTTTCCTTCCTATCTCACATATTTTTATCCCATTTCTTCGGCTCTCTTCTACAATACCGCCCAGATGCTGATTAAATTTAAGAACATAAATTTAAATTAACTTAATTACTGTATGTCACTATATAATTTTTAATTTATTTAGTGACATACGGTAATTAAGTTAATCCATATAGGGTATAATAGTATAATAATACTGATGTAAATATTTGAAAACAAAGATATATTTCTATAAAAAAATCTTTATAAAATAGAAAACCTTAACTTTTGCTTTCATTTATATCTCACTAATTTTTATCCCATTCCTTAGACTCTCCTCTACAATACTGCCCAGATGCTGGTTAAATTTAATAATATAAATTAAAATTACATATTTTAGATATCCAATATGTTTATTCATCTAAAACTTATGTTAATTATTCACAAAGTACATATTTTAGTAATCATGTGTTTTACCAGTTAGTGTTATTCTATATTATCAATTCAGGATGGGGAATTATTGGATCATATGTGTAAACATACTGGTTCATTAGAAACATGTTTATGGATCAACTCGGTTTATCGATTAACATATGATTTGCATATACATTGATTTCAGATAGTTGAGGCACAACTGTCATGTACTCTCACTTTACTCTGAAAGCTGGCAGTTTTACCTTGACGGATTACACCATGAGTCCAGCGTATAAGCTCTACCATAGTGTAATAATGCACGGTAATGCTACTTTACCAGGGCACATTCTGTTAACAATGAAAGGTAGCAGTTCTAACCTAACAGATTAAACTACGGTTTAACTTATCAGATATTAATCTGTTGTAATACATCAAGCTAAGACTGCTACCATCCGCTTCAATGGCTGCATGGTCTAAATTCGAATCATTGTTAGGTTCACTAATGGTGATTTTCCAAAACGGTTTTCCACTCTTCCTCCACGAAAATGTGGGTACACTTCCTTGAAATGCAACCTTCCTAGACCCTATCACCCATCAGCGTAATTATTACATAAGCGTATAGCCCAAACGGGTAGTAAGACGTAATGCTAGAAAAAAAACTTCTACAAACCTGCCCTGTGGTCCAAGGATTAACTATCACAATACAATGGAAAGCCAATGACATGAGGATTGGGTTTCGAATCCCGGTTGGGTGAACTGAGAGTGTTTTTATAAACCGTTTTCCACTCTCCTCCAAAGAAAATATTAATACACTTCTTCTAAATTCAACCTTACTCATCCCTAACCCTTTAGCGTAACTATATATATTTGTATAGCTAAAACGGGTAGTAAGATGTGGCGCTTGAAAAAAATGTTATTTTTCAGGGTAAATTAAGTATATTTATAGGTTTAGTTTTAATTCTTGTTGGCTATAATAGTTTAATAATACTCTGGTAAATATTTGAAAACAAAGATATATTTTTATAAAAAACAATCTCTGTAAAATATAAAAATTATACCTTTCGCTTTCATTCATAGTGTGATTGATGTTCGATTCTTGATAGTTTAGCTATCATAAACAATTCTTAGAGCAATGGGCATGCGCACATGAGCGTCTGATTCAGTTCAGATTGTAAGGTCAAGGTAGTGATAAGTAATCTTTCCTTAGTGGTTTTCTATTCTCCCTCCACACAAATGTAGGTACGTTTCCTTTGAGACATAATTTACCTCTCCTAACCTCATAATTGTATATATCCAGGATTGGTTATAAGACTTAGTCCACAAACACAAAATTAACTTAGACTAGTCGATGATTGTGTGTGAGGTAGGTTTTACGTCATATTACAAGACACGCCCATGACATCAATACCCGATTAAAGCAAGTATTTAGGTGTAGTGTAAACTGTAAACATTAGGGGAAGTTTACTTGGCTACTGTGGAATATATTTTATTTTGATTATTACATAATCTTTACCACCACCCTCAAGTAGAGGGTTGAAAGAGCACACAATGCTTCTTAAAAATCACAAAAAAAACATTAGAGTTGATATTTTGATCTATCTTCACGACGTAAATTATCACTCCAATGAGGTAGTTTTATTTGATCGAAAGGTTTTTCTAATTAGTGCGTTTAACATTAAGCTACTAACAGCTAAATTTAATTAGTAGCCTAGAGAAAATGCACCTGCATTAGATCATCAATCTTGCGATTGGTCTGCTGCAGCTCTCCACTTTTGCTTAACCCGGGCCGAATGTTTTACATAGTTGTACCTAGGGATGTGGTATCGAAAGAAAAGTATCGATACTGTACTCATTTAAAGTATTGGAAGAAAAATATCTATACTGTACTAGTATCGAAAGAAAAGTATTTATAACAGTAGGTATCGGTATTAAAATATTAATCTGGAATTATTATTTTTGCTGAGAAAAATTTCAACTTTTGCATAGTAATAATAATAATAATAAATTGTATTTTCATATTTATCTAAACAATGAAAATTATAATTATTTAACCATGTTATAATATATTTAGTTCTATCGAGTCTTTGTTACGTGTTGAAACTTGGACGGTATGATATATAGTATTGTATAATGGATATTATAATAGGTTTTACCATACTATCTTTCAAAACATCAATGAAAATGTATCTGATGGAAAGAGATTTATTATATAAAGATTATAGTTGTTTTATTCAATCTATTTTATACCATTCTTTAACCATAGTAGACATTTTATCCAAGCATGGGTGAAGATAAAATCAAAGTTGTTTCTTTCGATACCGGAGCATGTGTACTAATATCAGTAAGAGTATCGGGAGGAGGGGGGAAGTATCGAATAATAAAATACCAGTATCGAAATGAAAATATCGATATTAGTAAAGTATCGATGATTTTTTTCACATCCCTGGCAACATCGATCCTTAGTTAATTCATGTTCTTTAGTCTTGGTCTCCCTCTTGAATTTCTTCTTGTTTGTTCTTCCTTCTATAATCATCTTCATCAGTATGTGGCCTATCTTGTTAACTCCTCTTCATACTCTTCTGCATACCTTTCCAAAGTTTCCTTTAATCATTTTATTTTCTAAGCACTTCTATGTTTGAAACAATCTCGATCCACGACATTTTCAACATTCCTCTCTTGCACCACATTTCAAATGCTCCTAATCTTTTCCTTTCAGTTTAACCAGTGGTCCATGTTTCACAACCGTAAAGAGTAACACTCCATACATATATACCTATAAAAATATTTTCGAAATTTCCAAATTCATGCCAGTCGAGGTTAGTCTTCTTGTTATGAAAAACTTTCTTAGCCTGTGATAATCTACTTGTTATATTTTTCTCACTTCTGTTATCTTCGGTTACTTTACTTCTTAGGTAGCAGAATAGAATTATATTACTTGCTGTAGTCTTTACTTCTTCTAGTTCTATATTAATTTATCTGATTTCTCCTTTACTGCAAATCAAGACTTACGTTTTATCTATGTTTTAGCAGGCTGAGGGAATAGTAAAATCACACTTGACTTAAATATTAGGTGTGTAGAATTTACTCCCAATATACCCGGCTGAAATCAAAACCTCAAACTTTTTTCGCTATTTTTTATTTGCTTTTTTATTTTATTTTTAAAAATATTTATTTATTTTGTAATTTAGTAAATCATCCAACTTAAACAATCCGTGAGTTTTTTTATAATTATTTTGTAATATATTTTATTATATTAATCACCTCTCAAATACTTGTTACCTATTCGTTTTATTTAAAATATACTCAATTAACTCTAATTTAGAAAACTATCCAAAATGAGCTATCCATAAGTTTTTGAAATAAATACCTGATATATTTGAATTTACCAAACTTATTTTTACTCCACCCTATTAAAAAAAACACGTTAAATCAATACCAAAACCTAGTGACACTGGTTATTTTCACTTTACGAGTTTATGCCATGAATTGACGCAGAAAAATAAAAGACATTTACAGCTTAACGTTGGCTTAGATAATTTAGTGGACTTCAGCGTCTATTAGAAGAAAACAGTACCTCGTAAATTGTATATTACTTCACTGCGATATTTTTTTTCCCCTGAAAATGTTAATATTTTTGCGCTACGAATTTTGGGTGTAATTTAAAGAAATTCTTTTGCATAAAATACGCTTTCTTTTATTTTTAGTTGAGAGTAAAATTAATTCACGCTTTTCTTTAAGGTAGTGTGGAAGGCAACGAGAGCTGAGGTCTGTATTTTCTTACAGTTTTTATAACAAAAATACAAAAAAAATATCCGTTGTAAGAACCTCAGAGGTATTTGCTGATAGCTTGTCTATCTTGCTCATATAGTAATGTAAATATTTCGGAAGTTGATCATCATTTGTCAACAACAACAACAACATTAAGTTTGAAACAATAACAGCAAATTCTAAGCAACAAATGACCTGCTGGTCTAGGGGTAAGGTGCCCAGACTTTTGTGCTGGGGCTCCGGGGTTAAATCCTCGGTCCCGGCACAGGTTTATTTGATTGCCAAACCCTTCCTTCACCTTTGACAAGACATGTATTAATTACAACTTGTGAATGTGGGGAATGCCAGAACTTCACCGTGGTTTGGATCCCACGTTAAACTGTAGGTCCTCCATTTAATCTCACAGTCCCCTACCATTACAAATTAACGTAAGTGCATATAACCCAAACGGGTAGTAAGACGTGGTGCTAATAATAATAATAATAATAATAATAATAATAATAATAATAATAATAATCAAATCAACATATAAAATACGTTTAACTAGGTCACAGCCGTGTAAGCATGTTACGGCAAGTGTTAAAGCAATAATTATTGGAAACTAAAAGGGCCTAATTTCTGTTGATTGATCGACTTCTAGACCATAGTTTCGGTCAAATACGAAAGTATTTTGTCTATCTCGGATATCGTCTTGATGGCGGGTGCCAGATTTCGTGTTTCTGAATGTTAGTTTTGATCATGAATTCTCACTGTAGATTGAGATAATCTCTCACTCACTAAGGACACTTGATTCTGATTTTACGGGTCAAGCGCGGTAATATATTTCACTTAACACGCAGGAGACTTGTACGAAGTTACGCTCGATAGCGAAGCCAAACAAACCTCCTGAGTATTTACTCCTACCCTACTTAAGGTGGGGATGTAAGGAAAGCTATTTAAGGACATTATTTTTGCGGTTTATATATCAACAATTTTTTTTTACCAAAATAAATAAAAAGGTCTATCTATAAACATGGAAATTAATTTTCTTCACATGCTGATATCAACAATTCTTGGAAATATTTCAAGGGTGCGCTGAAATTTAATAACAAATTTTTTTCTCTTCATTTAAAAAGTTTCTTATCTAATACCGTTATACTCATGGCAAATATTCAACACCTGTTGATATCACCGTGTGAAGAAAACTAAAACTATCTTTCTACTAGAACACTATTTTATTTTATTTTGGACCAAAATATATTTTTCTATTTAAAAAAATGCAACTCGCATTCCTCAGACCACCACCTTAAATTAGTGAAGGTTGTTGTGCTGAGGTGACCTGGCGGTCTAGGGGTAAGGTATTAGACTTCTGTGTTGAGGGTCCGGGGCTCAATCCTAGGTCCCGGCACAGATTTATCTGATTACCAAACCCTTCCTTCAACTCTGAAAATACGTGTATTAATCACAACTTGTGAATGTGTGGAATGCCAGACCTTCACCATGGTTCGGATCCCACTTTAAACTGTAGGTCCTCCATTTCATCTCACTATCACCCTACCATTACACATTAGCGTTAAGTGCGTATAACCCGAACGGGTAGTAAGACGCGGCGCTAATAATAATAATAATAATAATAATAATAATAATAATAATAATAGTGAAGGTTGTTTCCATGATGATCTCAATTACAATAAATATATTTAACCAAACATGACTTAATCACATTTTTATACTCTTTTATAATCTTTATTAACGTCATTATTCAATAAAAACCGCTAAACCATTTTTAATTTCAGTCGCACCTTTGTCTTCTCCCCGCTACCGTCATGATCAGAAGAGAGTCAGGTAGAAACACAGTAGATACTTTAGTTTAAATTTTGACTCATGGTAAGCTTAACAAATTTTGAATATAGCTCATGAGCATTGCGTAATTCAACCAAACCATTTTTTCTTAGTTTAAAATATTTATTTTAAATACCATTATGTTAAGGACTAATATTAGTTTATCTAGAAAATTAAACTAATTATATTTAATGAATATCAAGACACAGGTTGCACATCATTGTAAATACAAGAATGTTCGTGTGGAGGAGAACAAATCCGAATTAATTTAAATTATTTGAAAAATGACACCTGGATGCGGGAAACAAATTCGAGACATTTGGCTGTATTTAATTCTTCGTAGCATAACGCAATTTTAATTGATCTCTCATATGTAGCAGACGATTTCCACTCGTCCATAACAGAATCTGCCTTAAAATATGAACGGATATTTGTCCTGAGCCTTAAAATATTAGTGAATAACTACCCTGAGCCTTAAAATATGAGTGAAGAATGACCTAGACCTTAAAATAAGAGTGAATAATGACCCTGAGACTTAAAATATGAGTGAAGAATGACCCTGAGTTTTAAAATATGAGTGAAGAATGACCTTGAGCAAGGGATGATTCTTCGATAACTCGGTGTTTAGCTCATTGGTGCACTAATACAAAGGAACCGGGTTCGATCATAGTGCCCAGGTGTCATTTTTCAATTAATTTAAATTAAATATATTTACCGAAGCCATAAATATTTTTGCTGTAAAAAACTATAGAAATGCAGACCTTAGTTAGCGTTCCCTTAAACTCCATTAATAGATACCTACAATAAATCTAATTCATTATCTACACTAATATTATAAAGAGGAAATATTTGACGTTATGTTGTTGTTTTTTGTAATGGATAAACTCAAAAACTACTGGACCAATTTTAAAAATTATTTCACCAATATAAAGCTACATTATCAGCGAGTAACATAGGCTATATTTTATTTTGGAAATAATGCGGGGGGGAGGGGGAGAGGGAAGGGTCTAGTTTAATATATCTTGTGTGTCAACTGTAGCAGTTTATCTTTGATCGATGTGAAATATAACTCCGTATTTAATGTTAATTTTGGGTGTAAAAAGAAGAAAAGTTATTATTAATTAAATGTAACACTTTGTGACGGAATAAGACGTCCAGTGAAACAAAACCATTATATAGAATGTTAAAAAAAATGTTTATAGTATTAAGATTTTGCAGTACTCATTAAAATTATTAAAAATGTCGTAGTAATCCTCCACAAACCAACTAACACAATGATACAGGTAATTGTGTTTTACGGTAATAAAAAAAAAGATCCATTGTTTGAGCTCAAAAGCGAGTTATGACGACCGAGCACTTACCCTCCCGACCCCTCCCCCTTTTACCCTCTATTAATGAAAGTGCCAACATTTGTGGATAGAGAGTGCCATGTAGTCAGCACAACGAGCCATCCACCCATTAATTTAAATTTTCCAAAGTGGAGCTGCTACTTTTTTATTAAAGTATCTGCTTATTTGCCCTCACAAGACTGCATTCTAAACCCTCTTCTTCACGGATAGATTTTAGTGAAGCCGGTAATTTAAACCAGGGACCTTTAGACTACCAATCCTCAAGGAAAGGTTAGGCTATTGGGGTGTACATGGGACACAAAAATCACCTTATCACAACAAAAAGCGTTCCACAAACAACTGTATGCGATAAATACTAACAATAAGTCGAGTCGCTATTTCAAATCGCCAGTTCGAGTTGCATGGCACCCTTGACCCAAATCCTTTGAACTTTATGTATTGGAATACGAGTTTAGTGTATCTATCTCCAATAAATTATTTAGCTGGACTTAAAACAGCGAGATAAAAAAAACCGCTTCAGTGGTCGAATAATCCAAAAGTTGACCTGGTGGTCTAGGGGTTAGGTGTTGGACTTATGTGCTGGGGGTTCGGGGTTCAATCCTCGGTCCCAGCACAGATTTATCTTATTGCCAAACCCTTACTTCAGCTCCGACAAGACGTGTATCGATCACAATTTGTGAATGTGTGGAATGCCAGGCCTCCACCGTGGTTCGGATCTCACGTTAAGCTGTAGGTCCTCCATTTCATCTGACAATCACCCTACAATTACACATTAGCGTAAGTGCGTACAACCCGAACTGGTAGTAAGACGTGGTGCTGCTAATAATAATAATAATAATAATAATAATAATAATAATAATAATAGGAAGTTAAAGGTTTCTCATTTAGTACAACAAACTTGCTTTCTCGGCTTACTAGATTTGTATTCGCTGAGGTTAGAGTTTATTGAAACATGACTAGAGAATTACCAACATAGACTGTTTGTAGCTACTGTTGATTCACACGCTCGGCGAACCGACGAAACAGAACAGATTAGATTATGTGTTCGAACGGGCTACCCTTTCAAACGCAAAACTATATAGTAAATCCAATGACAATCTATCACCAGCTACGGTGGCCGCGTGGTCTAACGCGCTACTCTCGCAGTGAACGAGACTGCCGATGACGGGGAGATCGGGGTTCGAATCTCGACCGACTGCACCGAAGGTGTTTATTCTACATCGGTTTCCTGCTCTTCCTCCACGCAAATGCAGGTACACTAGCTATAAATATAGCCTAAATAGTCCCTAAAAACATAAGCAGAATTAGTACATAATCGTGCAACCCGAAAGGACGTAAGACGTGGTGTTAAAAAAATACATTGATTTTGATGCGTTTTATAAGTATGTCTAGATCCAACCTTTGGTGGTTTTGTAAGCTTTTGGGGGTAATATTTTTTATAAAGGTTTAATTGCAAACCAGGAACATAAATTGATTACATTTAGCCTACTTTTTTTCAAACATCAATAAAAAATTATCTCTTTTTCCCAAAGAGATAAATTAACTTAAATTATTATTATTTATTTATTTATTAGCACCGGGTCTTACTACCCGTTCGAGTTATACCCACTTGCGCTAATGTGTAATGGTAGGATGATTGTTAGATTAAATAAAGTACCTACAGTTTAACGTGGGATCCGACCCACGGTGGAGGCCTGGCATTCCCCACATTCACAAGATGTCTTGTCAGAGGTGAATGAAGGGTTTTACTATCAAATAAATCTGTGCCGGGACAGAGGATTTAAACCCAGACCCGCAACACAGAAGTCCGACACCTTAACCATAGACTTAAAATACTCTTCTTTTTTTTTACAAATTCCCATTGGTGAGAACAAGTTATTAGAATGGTTAATTACTATCCTAAGGAAGCTTGGTTTGATTCCTGGGTATGAAAACAATTATATTTACTATTTAACTACCCACTCCAGTGGCTGCATGGTCTAAGGTACTACTTTCACCATATACTAGACTGGCAATGATAGGGAGATCGTGATTCGATGCTGTCGGCTGAGCTGAAGGTGGCTTTTCCTAAATGATTTACCACTATCTTGCTCTCCGTGCAAATGCGGGTGCACTTTTATAAAATTCAACCTTCCTCGTCCATAACCTTATAGCGTAATTGGCACAAAAGTGTACAACCCGAACGGTTAGTAATATGCGGTGCTAAGAAAAACTTAACCAAAGGGTAAAATTTAACCAAATATATCTACACTTACATTGTATTTATTGATTCAAAACACTTTAGAAAGAATTGTATGAAACAAAAAATGTCTACACTAAACTTATTTGTTTGAAAACACTTGACCCAAGTTTAGAATTTAGCATCAGAAACTGCATTTAAAGTGAAAGTGAAATATTTTGTATTACGTCAACTTCATCACCACGCGAAGTGTATATTTCGATCCCATCTGAACTTTAACCAAAGTACAAGATGGAGCAGAAAGTGTTGACACATTTAATAAATCTTTATCTCTACTATTTCAACTATTAAATGCTTCAAATTAAACTTGAAATAACAACAAAATATTGACAATTTTCTACATACCCTTGAATTATTTATTTTTTTAAATAGTGTTTTTAAATGGTCATCATTATATGCAATACATCGTTGTATGCAAATTTTTTGGAATCTTAACATGACTTTGCGCAATTTATCTTTTTGAATTGCTTCCACTTCTACCACAATTATTTCTTCAAGTTTCTGAATTGTTCTTGGGCGTGTCGCTTAAACATCAGTCTATAGCATGCCCCAAAATAAAAAACAGTCCAGAACTGTTAATTGTGGTGAACATGGTAGTCCCAAATGGTGAAACAAGGTGCTCAGGAAACATTTTATGAACTATTTCCATTGATGTTCAGGCTGTCTGAGCCGTTTCACCCATCTTGTTGGAACCACATATTGCTGTCGTATAGGCCCTTGACGTTGTAGTTCAGAGTTCATAAATATCAAACATCAATGGCAGTGCTTCACGAAACGTTTCTTGGGCACCTCGTTTCATGATTTGGGGACATCGCCTGGCCATCGTGTTCACCAGATTTAACCGCTCCAGGCTTCATTTTGTTGGGTATGTTAAAGATTCATGTCTACGTGACTCGCCCAAGAACAATTTCGGGAACTTAAAGATAGAATTGTGGTGGAAGTGGAAGCAATTCAAAAAGATAAATTGTGCAAAATTATGTCAATATTCAAGACGCATGCATCAATGCATTGCATATAATGGTGGCCGTCTTAAGTAGATTGTTACAAAAAGATTCAAGACTAAGTAGAATATTTTTAATCCCTTGTTGTTGTTTCAATTTTAATTTGATGCATTTTATAGTTAAAATAGTAAATATATAGTTTTATCAAACGTGTCAACACTTTCTGACCCATCCTATATATTGGAGCTCAACACTTTGACTATTTTTGACCATTAATGAGACCAGCTCACTGTTATTACAAGGAAATAAGACAGACTGTGCAGAGGTACTTGGATCGATTTTAATACGTGTTGGACAGACTGGTACTTTAATTTCTGGTACTGGTACTTTAATTTCTGAGAATCATGATTGGGTATAGGAGAAATCATATATGGCGGTAGGTATGATTCTAATTTCGTAGTAAGGATCTTATTTGACAGTTGGTCATATGTCAGGATATGTGAACTGCAGCTGTCACTTTTGATGGATATTAACAATACCTATAAAATAAATTTGTCTATGTGAGACACAAAAATATATGTTTATATTTTCTAAAACGCTCATCCTATGAAATCTGACTCTAGGTAAATATCTGAGATCTATAAAACTAATATAAGATTATCATACGAGTAGAACATACATCAAATTTAATATCCTTAAGCTGTTACTTTTGACAAATAATATAAATATTTAATTTATTTTAGGTATTTAACGTACACTTTCTGAAATGACTGATTATATCAGCACATGGAAATTTCTATGAGTGAGAGTGAAAAAGCCTACCAATTTTGCCAGGAAAGGTATTTTCACATACCATCCAGGGTTATTTTACATGCCACAATCGACACGGGACCAACGGCTTTACTTCACCTCTGAAGGAAGTTGTGTCAAATATTCTATATCGTTCAAGAAAAATCCGTCGACCCCGGCTGAGTTTGAACCCAGGATTATTGTGTCCTGAGGCGAACACTTTACCCCAATACCACCGAGGTTGACGAGAAGTAATATCGATTCCGATTAAACATGAATAATTATATAGTCCCATTTTTTTTTTCTAAAGTTTACCTAATTAAATTATGTATTTTACTAAGGGGGTCGTTTTCTAGACGCATTGCAAACGTTCAGAAAACATCTTTATTATTTAAGAGCGTTTCAGTTCTTTCAAAATATGGTTCACCATAAATGAAGGAAAGGGGTAGCAATATGTTTCTTAATACTAAAAAAAACTTTACTTTAAATTTTGTAACTAAAAAATAATTTTTTTAAATTAAAGTTATTTCATTCCCAACTACTTTTCATACAGATTGTTGCAGTTCTGAATATAAAGTAAATGTTGATAGAGAGAGAAAAGGTGAGCTTTCCTCAAACAAATTGTCATCTTTAACGGGGTCACAACTGCATTTTTTTTAGGTCGTTGAATATTTTTACAGTGGTTTTAAAGATTCAGAACAGCCATTCTCACTTTTTTTTAATGCCACAGTACCACCTTCAGGAAGTAGGTCGAGTCCTTAACCTACCTTTCTACCGTGATTCCACTATAGGAGTCAAATCACGTGTCTGGTGGTTCTGAATACGTGATTGACGTTTAAATATAGATATATTGCAATATGATGGGGCTATAGAGCACTGATTAGGAGATGAAAATGTTAAATGTTTTAAATCTCTAGAAAAGTTTGTATAAAATTAACATATTATTATTATTATTATTATTATTATTATTATTAGCACCGCGTCTTACTACCCGTTCGGGCTATACGCACTTACGCTAATGTGTAATGAATGGTAGGGTGATTGTGAGATGAAATGGAGGACCTACAGTTTAACGTGGAATCCGAACCACGGCGGAGGCCTGGCATTCCCCACATTCACAAGATGTCTTGTCAGAGGTGAAGGAAGGGTTAAGTAATCAAATAAATCTGTGCCGGGACCGAGGATTGAACCCCGGCCACCAGCATAGAAGTCTGACACCTTACCCCTAGACCACCAGGTCACAATTAACATATATAAAAAAATTATTCGCCAAGTCTTACTACCCATCCAAGCTATCCACATATTAACACTGACGAAGTAGTTATGAGGAAGGTAGCATTTGAAGGAAATATACCCGCACTTGCGTGAGGAAGGTTTGGAAAAATATCTAGAAAACCCCATACATTACCAAGATTCCAACCCCAACCTCTCCATCATCGTTAAATCAAGTAAGAAGATTCTTTTTTTACGCTTAAGTTCACGTGGTCATCAATACCAGTTATTTCATTCTAAAATTATGTGAAAATGGTGTAGGCCAGTATATGTCTTTCTATAATCCAGACCAGTGTGGTATAAATGGTGAACCACGGGCCCAATGTGGTCCACGCTCATTGAAAATGTAGCCCTCGTAGTATCTTGGAGGAAAATTAAAAGGAAACCCTCGTTAGCAGATGTAAAATAGTTAATGATTAAAATGTAAATATGTATCTAATAAGTCCACTAATGCATTTTATTATACATTAATTTTATTAATGAAAAAAATATGTATAAATATATATTTATATTTTAAGTTTTTTGTGAATGCGTGTATATTTCAAAATTTATTTTTAGGAGTGTAGTAAAGAAATTGTGTAACAGTAAATTATGAAATTCTAAAAAATAAAAATAGAATTGAACAAGTGACAAATGAAGAAGCCCTAAGAAGAGTGGATGAGAAGCGAACGATTTTGTATGTGATTCGTCGGTACAAAGCAAACTGGATCAGACACATCCTTAGGAGGAAGTGTCTTCTTCAAGACGTCATAGAAGGAAAAATTGAGGGAAAGAGGAGCTTAGGAAGAAGGAAGATTCAAATGCCGGTTGACTTGAAGGAAAGAAGAGAATTTTGGGAGCTGAAGGAGAAAGCAGAGGAGGGGGTGCATTGGTGGCTTAACTTAACTGGCAAAAGGAATTGGCCTGTCATAAGACAGAACATCTGATAATAATATTAACACGGAATTTAAACTAATTGTTTATTAAGTGTTGTTTGTAAGCCTATATTAAGTTGATGGGATTACTAAATATATCCTTGCTCCTGAGTGTAAACTTACAGTCAGATTTGGCCATTTGGATAAAACAAATCTTTGGACTACCCTGATGTAAACAATAGTTATGTAATTTCTCTAGGTGTGTAAAAATTTTAATAAACACAGGCGCAGTTCTAGCTCTAAATGTGACTTAAATAAATATTATTATTATTATTATTATTATTTATTTAGCACCGCGTCTTACTACCGATTCGGGTTATACGCTTTAAGTACTAATTACGCAAATTGATTAGGAATTGTGAAGGTTGAATTAGAGGAAGTGAAACCGCATCTGCATGGAGGGAGAGTGTTAAGCCATTTAGGAACACACACACACCCCAGTTCACCCGACCGAGATTCGAACCTTGATCTCCCCGTCCTCAGCAGTCGAGCTCAACACGACTAGCGCGTTAGCCAACTACGCCACCGAGGCGGGTGACTTATCTAAATACAACCTTACAATGTCACTCGTTTATTGAAAATATAAAAGTAATTAGCGTTGGTAGCTTACATTATTTAAACAAAAGTACCCATGTTTAAACTTTTTCTAGAACTTAAATGGTAGGAAAAGAGGTACTTTAATACATATAAATGATAAATTAGGAAAATATAACCCTTTTAAACGTCAGTTTCCATTTATAATCTTGTAAGTTTCTACTTTAGTTTGGAATTTAAAGAAAATAAGGGGTTAAAGTAAAGTCTGTTATGCTGAGTTAAATTGAATCATTATATATTTGAAAAGTTTTCAAGTGTTCACATTGAGCTCTCAAGAACTTATAACGTTTGCGAAATTGAATAAAGTATTGTTCATTTCATATGTTTAAATAGTATGACGTGGATAAAAGCGTAATTTGGCTCATTTATTTTCGTCGGATTGTCCCTTAAGATATGTTCAATTTTGAAAATGTATGCAAAACAAACTTTAAACCAACTCACAGCGATAAAAATAAATAACTTCCAAGTTTTATTTTCGATAAAATTACGTCTTTACGCATTACAGTTCAACTTTAAGTACCCCACTGGAGACTTTATAATTCTAATGAAATTTTTGAAAATTGTAATATTCTCCTCTCATTTCTTCGTTAGTACACTTACGAACCATCGCGTAGTCAATTAGTGACTTAATTCTTGAACACACAAACAAAATTCCGAGAGTAATTTATTTCCAGCCTAATCAGGAATCCCAACAGATTGGATTTTAAGAATGAGGTAAGGTATTTAATATCAAATTTATTAACAAATACTTTATAGAAAGTTATAATACTTATAATAGTTAGCACCACATATTACTACCCGGTCGGATTATACGCTTAAGTACTAGTTACGCTAATGGGCTAGGAATTGGGAAGGTTGAATATAGGTGAAGTGAACCCGCAATTTCTCGAAGGAAGAATTGAAAACCATTTAGGAAAAACCACCCCCAGTTCTCCCGAATGAGATTCAAATCTCAATCTTCCTATCCTCGACAGTCTAGCTCAACACGAAACTAGCGCGTTAGCCAACTACACCAACGAGACGGGTAGCAAGTTATAATATAAAAACCTAACAGTAATATTAGCTGTGTGGGTTAGCGGCTATCTACTAATTACGCTAATGGACTAAGAATGAGTAAGGTTGAATTCAAAGGAGGTGTAACCGCATTTGTGTGGAGTTAGAGTGGAAAACAATTTTGAGAAAATCATCCTCAGTGCACACGACCGGGATTTTAATCCCAATAACCGAGTCATCCGCAGTCTAGTCTACTGCCAGAATAACACCTTAAACCATGCGGCCAACGAAGAGGGAAACAACCACATAAAAACTGTTTTGAATTAAAGGTTTGCTTATAAATAGGCTACCATATTTTTTTTCCTTTCTCATATATGGGAACAAAACAATATATTAGGGACTCGTATTTATTTGTGTATATTAGGAAATATTAAACCATGTAAATATAGGACGGGTATTATCAAGATTTTTCAATTTAATTGGTCACGAAAATTACAAATAAATTGCAATATATTTTCTCCCTAAAACTTTCCCTTCTCTACTGACCCATCCCCTCCCTCCCCCAGCAAGAGATCAGGAGGGCAATGTACCCGCGAATCCTCTCCCCCCCCCCTAATGCCTGCACTTATAATTAATAGGACCTACTTCGTAGTTAAATTATTCGGAAGTAATTAATTTAGTAAAGAAGGCTGAATTAAGTGTGATTGTCAATTAACTAAATAGTGTATGTGTATTCGTATCTTATACGTCCTGATTTAAATTAATTGTTTAGTTAATTTAATGCAAACACATCTCTAACAGTTAAACAAGACCACATCGTATTTTCCAGCATTTAATACATCTGGAATTAACTAAGAAAACACCGAACCACTCATTTTATTATTTATTAACTCTTTAATCTAATCTTCATCCGAAAGTTGAACTTCACAAAAAGTTCATAATGTTCATAATTGATTTAGTAATGAGTAATAAATGATAAAATTATAT
>CABFOW010000361.1:253011-269900 GCA_902141385.1 Timema californicum | reverse complement strand
GGGGGGGGGGGGTGGAAGTAACATGAGTTGTGTTGGGGTTCAATTACAGAAATAGATTTTGTCTTGCAGCTTTAAATAGCATGTTGTTAAAATATTTCCTATTGTGTTGAATGGATAGTTGAAAAGCGAAAGTACACGATAAGTTTTACTTAGTAATACATGGAGTGTTACGTAAATATGCGTGTTTACTCTGTATTTCTAGGTTATATCAAAATGTTTGTTTGTAAATAAAACCTTTTAGAGGTACAAGGTACGCAATTAATGGCGGGTAATTTTTCAATCGTTACGATAACATCCATCCAATCGCGTGTACAAATATTTTGACTATGTTGTACCAAACTTGATGAAAAAGTGTTAAAATTTCCCCGACGTAAAACAAAAGCGAGATTAAGTTGTGCCTTAAAACTTTAAAATAGCCAACGCTTGGCATATATATATATATATGTGTGTGTATGTATTTTTATTTACTGAGTTGACGAAAATAAATATTTCTAAATGCCATTAAATGACACCATATCAGCGATGGGACTTTCTCAGATACCCAAATTACGAGATTTGTTAAAATAATGATTTGCCTTGAAAATAGTTAAATTAGAAGTTATTGTTTGTGTATCACGTTAAATATATTTTAGTGATAATTTATTCATATAAGAACATATATATATATATATAAATATAGAAAAAATACAGATATATGGTTGTTTGCTATTTTTCATTCCGACTCACAAAATAAAATTCATCTGATATTTTTGATCATATTTCAATTTAATAGCTTTACAAGCATTCAAGAAATTTTCAATACTTTCCTAAACTTATGTTTACAAATATTTTGACTATGTTGTACCAAACTTGATGAAAAAGTGTTAAAATTTCCCCGACGTAAAACAATAGCGAGATTAGGTTGTGCCTTAAATCTTTAAAATAGCCAACGCTTGGCATATATATGTATGTATATATTTTTATTTACTGAGATGACGAAAATAAATATTTCTCTAATTGCCATTAAATGACACCATATCAGCGGTGGAACTTTCTCAGATACCCAAATTATGATATTTGTTAAAATAATGTTTTGCCTTGAAAATAGTTAAATTAGAAGTTATTGTTTTTATATAACGCTAAATATATGTTAGTGATAATTTATTCATATAAGCATTTATATATAGCTTATATAAATATAGAAATAATACAGATATATGGTTGTTTGCTATTTTTCATTCCGACTCACAAAACAAAATTCATCTGATATTTTTTATTATATTTCTATTTAATAGCTTTACAAGCATTCAAGAAATTTTTAATACTTTCCTAAACTTATATATTTATGTATTTATTTATTTTTTAAATTAAGGAAAAATGTTTAAAATTCTTTCAACTTATTTAAAATGCATTATCTGTAATCTTATTTAAGTTTTATTTATATCTTTATTATATTTAACTTGAATTTTAAACATATTTGTGTGAAATTAAAGAGTAACTACAACTTCTAATATGAATTATGTGTATTTAATTTTTACGTTCTCGCCTTAAATAAATTAAGGTTTATTACTTGTTCATCTAACTTCAGTAGCATCATTTGAATTATTCTATTAGTTGTTTTAGAAATATATATATTTATATTGGCGATTGATTATTGGAGTCTTAAATGTGAAATATATTTACCTTGCACGAGCTCTGTGACCTTATTTATTAATAGAATTAGCTCTCAATTTTTATACGTTATTGACATACAACGGAATAATAACTGCAAAACTTAGCTGCATAAAAATACTGTCTTCTTAAAACAAATTTAAATTAAATTTAGCACAGGTATGTACAGATGTGTATTGTTATTATTAATATTATCATAACTATCTTATTCTAAACCTGCATTTAAAATATTATTGAGAGTTAAAATTACTTTTAAATTTGAAATTTAACGAAACACACAATATATTTGGTTTAAGTAACTATTAAATAGCGTAGTCTCATTAATATATGAACATTCTGAATATGTTTATGTTTATATTACTAATAATTGAAATGTATTTAAGTTATTTTACTTTCACCCTATTTTATTTTATTTTTGTTTCCCTCCATTTTATAGGATTTAATCAGATGAATTCATCTACACTCTGGTACGCTATCTAAGCTATATAATATATAGTAGCACTATCGTCTTTGTCCGGGATCACAACCTTGACACCGCTATTCTCGTCTAGCAATCGTTTTTTACGCCGCGTCCCCGGTAGCTCGCCCGGTAAAGAGTCGGACGCGCGAAGGATGACGGTCGGTGCAAGACTGCCTGACATCCACATCTCGACGTGTCGATGGTTGCCGGGTTTATAACAGCCGCGCATGCGCCCAACGGTCTGAGGGGATCTTTTGGCTCAAGAGAGCAAGGAGATGACTTGCGTCGCCCTGGGTAACGCCCATGGTTAAAAGGCCCACTCTTTCTTCTTCTTTTTTTTTCAGAAATGTAACTTTAGTTTGTTGCCTTGTTCTTCTTCTTCGTTTAATTAGTGAAGTACTGTTGTCCGCGCGCGGAGGTTCAAACAAAGAGAGATAACAAGAGATGAAGAGACTAAGTAAGAAGAAGAAATCAGCCAACATTTCTCACTGTTTATTTAAAAAGAAAAGAAAAAGTTTGGTCAATATTTAGAGGGAGAATATTCGTAGGGATGAAAAATAAACACATTGAAAATAATTCTTCAAGGGTGCTGTTAACAAGAAGGAATAGAAATCTTATTGTAGTATTTCTTAAGGGGTGAACAAGAGTAAGAGTTTTTATTTTATCAGTTTTTTTATGATAAATAAACATTTTGGGCCCAAAATAAATAAAATATTGCTTCATTAAATATGTTTGCAGTAATTTAATTCTATTGTAGTTATTTATATTATTATTATTATTATTATTATTATTATTATCATTCATATTCCTTCTCGGGCTTCTCGTAATCCAAAATTATTTTTTCTCAATAGCTCATATAAGGTGAACCCTATAGGTCTTTGTAACCATAGCGCCGATTCTAGATTTGTCGAATTCGACTTCTATCATAAAAGAAAAGCTAAACTCAGAGAGTTATTTAAGGAAATCCTTTATCAATAATTTATCACTAAGAGGTTCTGCCTATAATATCTAAATTCTACAATATTTTGATTTATTTTTTTGCATATTGTTACTGCTTTTAACCACTCTTTAGTTTTTTGTTATTATTGCTTTTTTGTATTATTATCATTATTAATTACTTTTTTTTGTAACTATTAATCATTATATAACATTATTTATCCATTTTTGTTTACCTTATTTTCTCGTGTGAATATATGTATTTGTAAGGTACTGGTGTACTTTCAGTGCTGGCCTGTTATAGGTCTTACGACTGTTGCCCAGCACTATAATTAAGGAAATTGAAATTATTATATTTATTATTATTATTATTATTATTATTATTATTATTATTATTATTATTATTATTATTATTAGATGTTCTCTCTTATAACAGGCCCATTGCTTTTGTCAGTGAACTTAGACCGCCATTGCGTCCTGTCCTCTGCCTCCTCCTTCAGCTCCCAGAATTTTCTTCTTTACTTCAAGTCATCTAATATTTGAATCCCACTTCTTCCTAAGCTCCTCTTTCCCTCAACCTTTCCTTCTACGACATCGTGCAGAAGACAGTTTCTCCCAAGGGTGTGTCCGATCAAGTTTGCTTCGCACCGAAGAAAACATCCAAAATGGTTCTCTTCTCGCCCGCTCTTCTTAGGACGTCTTCAATTGTTACCATTTGATCTTCTAATACACGTAAGGCGTGTTTTAGCGGTTTACCTGGTATCTATGTTTAAGACCAGAGCGTTTTAGCGTTCCTGGTTTTGCTGCCAGTTACGCGTGTTTATGACTGAGACGATACCAGATATCGGTTTGGTAACGCTTTCCTTAACTAAAAAAAAAATAGTTTGGGATAAACCAATTAGCTGAGAATGGTGCACCAATTTCAAAACAACATGATGGGAAAACAACTAAAAGTCGTTTACACACACCACCCTGGTCAGAACTACTTGGTCGATAACACTTGATATCAATATTGAACCAACTCGACTGGTAAAACTCGCATTTAGTCATCTCAAAAGGTTTTTTTAATATTGGTTATGGATATTGCTTAGTTTTAACATAATTCTTTCTATTAACTTAAAAAAAAAACTATTGGTCAATGTCCGCCTTAATTATGACAAAGGTCCACTGACCTTTGAGAATAGTCAACCTCGGTGGGCTTTGAGTAAAATACTCGCCTTAAGAGTCGATATTCCTGGGTTCAAACCCGTCCGGGTTTGATGGATTTTTCTTGAGCTATAAAAATCCGAAGCACGACTTCCTTCGGAGGGGAAGTAAATCTGTCGGTCCCGTGTAGATTGTGGCGTGTAAAACAACCCTGAAAGGTATGTGAAAATACCCTTTCCTGGAAAACGGGGTAGGTCTTTTTGTTCTCGCTAATAGAAATTCTTGTATGTCAATATAAACAGTCGGTTGAGAATGTAAACTTTAAATACCTCAAATAAATAAAAAATAAAATGTTGAGAATACTCGTACAATTCATAGAAAGTTAAAATAACTTCTGACGTAAAATTGGGTTTAGATGACCGGACATGCCTTGTAAGGACTGTAAACTTAATGTTTTCAGGGTCTGGTTATATCAATAAAAACAAAAAAAATATTGATTTCTTGACCTATTTCCTAGTTTTACTCATCTTTGAAAAAAAAGTCAGGATTAATGAAAAGGAAAATGATAGATTTACTTTCTTTATGTTGACTGCTTGAACCCATTTATTTCATCCCATGTCATACAAAGTGAATTGTAGTGTTTTTATATAATTTGAAACATCCTACAGTGTAACAATTCTTATCCTAATCTGTCTATTGATTTGATGCATTGAAATTAATATAATAAAAGCCCGCTTCTGTGGCCGCATGGTCTAACGCTCTACTCTCGTGTTGGACTAGACTACCTATGACGTGTAGATTAAGGTTCTAATCTCGTTAGGTTGTACTAAGGGTGTTTATTAAAAATAATCCACTCAAATGCGAGTACATTTCCTCTAAATATAGCCATGTTAATCCCTAAAACCATTAGCTTAATTAGTAGTACATGAGCGTATAGCCCGAACGAGTAGTAGGACGTGGTCAGTTTTTATATATATATATATATATATATTTATTTTTATATATATATATATATATATATATGCTTATATTTAGGTATAATAAACATAGTTTTAACGTGTGTGAAACACCACTAATCATTTCTTAGCTTTGTGTTTCAGCAATAGCCTTAATTTTTTTTTTTTTAATTTTCTACCGCTACAAGCAGGGTATGTATCAATGCGCATTGCCTTTAACCAGAACGATCGTGTTTTTTTTAAATCCTGCACACATCCATTAGTTTCCTAAATATCTGTTTTTGATCTCTCTCTATATATATAAATTATTGGTCTGTGACTTTAAAACGGTCTAAAGTTCACCCTCCCTCGATGCATCTAGAGCTTCACAGTGAAGTTTATCATGGCAACACTCGATGGTGGTTGACGGATCAGAACGTAACCCCTCTCTGGATTATAAATCATTCGCCTAGCCCCTGTACTTTGTGTTAGCTACCCCCCACCCCCTCCTCTCACGAACACGCTCAAATGAACATTGATGGGCGAGAGCTAACTACTCTCTCTCTCTCAACTCTCACATTTACAAGAGATTTACTACAAACGTTAAATATATATTTATTGTTTTTGTTTCAAATTGTAAAGACGTTGACGCTTTTGGTTTTTTAGATTTTTTGGGTTTTTTCCAATGCTAACGAGCGTTGAATTATTGGCCTTCCTGTTCGTTAACTATCAATTAAGAAATAAATGGTACGGAACTACGCATGGACTTTCTCGCTCTATTGTTTAAAAATGGAGACATTTACTCAAAACTCGTAATATATTTGAAACGAAATAATATACACTAGGAAAACCAAGCATAAATTGCAATTTACTTAGGTACAACTTTTTTTTAGTACCGGTTTTAAATTTTATAATTTTGTTTTTAAAGAATAAATGTCCTCATTTGTATGTTTGGACCGATAAAAAAATCAATGTTGGGTCCACAAGGGTCAACACTTCGTATTAAAATTTCAGCTTCCGGTTAAAATTTTCGACATTTCATTAGGTGTTGCAAATATTCATGCCATCGCATTGCTATTAAATTCCTCATTTATAAATGTTGACCAATACCAAATGTAAATATTGACTATTGAGTCTAAAATAGATATAGATCATTGTTGTACAAACATTTCACCTAAGAGGTTTAAGGAAAAACAACATAAACTTTTAGAGACTTACTAATATTTAATTACTCTCTGATATTTGAGAATTATTGCGTTAAAACTTAAGTAGTATCTCTTTACAACCAAAGCTCACAAAGGTGTACTAATATATTGGCCAATATCTCAGAAACTGTTGGATTTAAAAAATATATTTCACATAAAAGTATTTTATTTTTAATAGTACTACAATTTTGCAAAGATAATTTATTTATTAATTCAAATAGTTTCTGCTTCTGTAAAGTACCCTAAAATTCATTTTCATGGTAAAATGAAAATAGCCAGTTTATTTATTTATTTATAATCTTAATCAACACTTAGATACCAATTTTAATCAAAATCATTATAGCCGATTTTGAGAAATTCTACTTTTTCTCTTTTTGCCCTTCAGTAAACTACCGTTAATTTTAGAGTTAGATGTCAAATTCCAAAAACTCCTCGGGGCAACCCTATGAAAACCTTAGATACAAAGTTTTAGCCTGATCGGTAAAATAGTTTAGGCTCTAGTTGGAGGTACAGACAGATTGACAGACAGACAGACGGAAAGTCAAAAACAACTTTTTTGAATTCGCGGNTCTATCTGTAAGATAGCGAGAAAGTAAAAATATGACAGGTATAAAAAATATAAGATGTTTCAGTTTCCTGGATGATAAAATTATTTGTTATTTATTCTATATTTTTCTAGGAAAATGGAACATTATTTTTGACTTTCGATTTATAAATTATACTTTATAACATATCAAATATTTAAGTTTTTCTCGTTAATGTAGACCCAACCAGTTTATTTTTTATCACCACGTTTCACCCGTTCGAGTTATACTCTTATGTACTAATGTGCTAGGGATTAGAAAGTTTAAACTTAAATAAAGTACACCCACATTTGCGTGTAGGGGGAGTGGAAAACAATTTAGTAAAAAACCTCAGTACACCAGAGCGGGATCAAACCCCGATCTCCTAGTCATCGGCAGTCCAATATATTGCAAAATTGATGCCTTAGACCATGCGGTCACCAAAGTGGGTAGCAATTAATTTTAGTTAATAGATCAACAGTGGCTTGCTACCTGCATCAATGGGCAAGTGAGTTAAGGCGTTGGCCCCCTCTGGTTTGGTTTGTCGTTGGTATAGAATTAGAGGTTCGATTATTGGTCGAGGTGGTTTCTCACTCTCCTTTTACGTAAATGTGGGTGCATTTAATTCAAATTCCACCTTTCTATTTCCTACCTTATAAGGGGTAAATCATACTGATAGCATGGACGGGTAGTATGCTACGATGCAAAAACAAATCAGTATTGATTGCTACCTCATTTGTAATCTATTTATTAATCAATTATTAAAAATATTATCTTTAATGGACCATCCTATTGCTGTTAAATCATGTTTGTAACACATTTTTTAAACCTAATGTCAATTCATAGATCTCATTAGCTTGTAGTTGGTAGTGCGGTTTTAGACGTTACACTCACCATATACTAGATTACCGATGACGGGGAGGTCCAGGTTCAAATCCTGGTCGAAAGTTCCTGAGGAAGTATTTATCAAAATGGTTTCCAACAATCCCTACACCCCAACTCGGGTAAATTTTATTTTAATTCCACATTTTCTATTCCATTAGTGTAGATATGCGCGTAGCCCAGATGGGTAGTAAGACGCAGTGCATACAGGCCAACATTATATATTTATAGCTTATAGGAAACCGGCAGGCATGGATATTGTCCTTAAATTATATGTTTGGTCGAAAATACGATCTTTAGTAGAGTTCCCTTACAAATTAGTTCCACAAATAGGTCTATAGATAAGAATAGCCTTATTTTGGCTGGAAGAAAAGTTTTTTACAGTAAATATTGATAACATTTTACTATATTATTTGTGTTATTTTATAGGTATTGATAATATCCACACCCCTGTGATCTAGCGTTCAAAGTTCCTAGTTACAGATTCAGAGGTTCCGGGCTCGATCTCCAGTGCTTTCAAAATTTATCTGTGAAGTAGTGGGTCTGTAAGGGGTCAGACTCAAGCTCATGAGGACAAATGAGGAGTTGTTGGAACAAATCAGTAGTATCTCTAGTTTTGAAAACTGAGATTAACAACTGGAAGGTTCATTGTGCTGACCACGTGACACCCTATATTCGTAAATGTTGGCACTATAATAATTGATAAGGACCAGCCTCGGTGGCATAGTTGGCTAATGCGCTAGTCTTGTTGAGCTAGACTCCTAAGTACGAGGAGATCAAGGTTCGAATCTCAATCGAGTGAACAAGGGGAGACTTTTCCTAAATGGTTTTTCACTCTCCCTCCACGTAAATGTGGGTTCACTTCCTCTAAATTCAACCTTACCAATTACTAATATATTGGCGAAATTAGTACTTAAGTGTAGTACGGGTAGTAAAGACAGGATGCTAAATAATAATAATAATAATATTTAAAAAATTGCTAAGGGTGGTGGCTGCCTGGTCGGTATAGCTCACTTACGGGCTCACAAAAGTGACGTGTACAGATTACATAGCTTTACATATTAATACATGAAACTGGCCTGCTGGTGACGGGAAGATTGAGGTTCAAAACCCAGTCGGTTGTACTGAGGATGTTATTTTTTCTAAATGGTTCCCACTCTCCTACCAATCAAATGCGGGTAGATTACCTCTAAATTGATTTCATCATCATCCTTACACTATTATAGTAATTATAATATATGCTCATAACCTCTACAAGTAATAAGACTCGGTGGTAAGAAAAATATATTGGAAAGTTATCTTAGTAACTTAAATATCAAATGGTTTATTCTAACCAAATCAGTACGTAACTAAATTTCATTTCATTAGACACTTTCCCGGTAATTCATTAACTTTTTCACAGGAAATTGAGTTTGGTGATGAAAGTTATTAAATAAAGTTAATATTATGGGGTTTCTTGACTAAATTGAATCAAGACCTTGGTACAAAATGATGCTGATTAATGTTTTATTGATTGTTATATGTTGAAATAAATTTAGTAGAAATGAGAAATATGGGCTTATAACAGATGAGAATCGATATAAAATGTCAAGGTTTTCTGTACTGCGTTATACCACCCTTCCAAACTAGATAAAATGTAACCGCATTTGTATGGCGGTGAATCGGGAGAATCATTTAAGAAAAATCCCCCACATACACCCTGTTGGGAATCGAACCCTCTTACCTCACTGTCAACATAAAACTGGCCTAAGTGATTGTTAAGGTGATGTTTGTTCTAAAATATGGTATTTTATAGCGCAAAAAAAACTTCCATTTTTCATAGGAAGGGTCTTATCTGACAGCTATAATAATAATATTTAGCACCGCGTCTTACTACCCATTCGGGTTATACGCTTTAGGTACTAATTACTCTAATGGATTAGGAATTGGGCAGGTTGAATTAGAGGAAGTGAACCCGCATTTGCGTGGAGGGAGAGTGGAAACCCATTTAGGAAAAACCACCCTCAGTTCACCCGACCGAGATTCGAACCTCGATCTCCCCGTCCTTAGCAGTCGAGCTCAACACGACAAACTTGTTAGCCAACTACGCCACCGAGGCGGGTCTGACAGCTATAAAAGTATTATTATCATTATTATCATTATTATTATTATTATTATTATTAGCACATCGTCTTACTAACCGTTCGGGTTATACGCACTTACGCTAATGTGTAATGGTAGGGTGATTGTGAGATGAAATGGAGGACCTACAGTTTAACGTGGGATCCGAACCACGGTGGAGGCCTGGTATTCCCCACATTCCCAAGATGTCTTGTCAGAGGTGAAGGAAGGGTTTGGTAATCAGACAAATCTGTGCCGGGACCAAGGATTGACCCCGGCCGCCAGCACAAAAGTCTGACACCTTCCCTAGACCACCAGGTCACCAGCTATAAAAGTAACTAGCTCTACTTTCACGTATTCATATGTCGTCATATTATCTGAAACTGTCATTTTCAATAAAACAAAGAAGTATCTATATTTATAAAATAACACTAATAATATAGTAAAATGGTAAGTTTGTATTTTCATTAAGGCTCTTCTTATTAAAATTGGACTGTGATACCTCCTCCCTTTCCATTTCTCAAATGTTTGAAGGTATTCAATTAATGATAGTTACGTTTTCTCGAGGATCAAACTACAGACTTTTTGCGGATTCTACGTTAAACCTCGTTTCACATTGGATGGCCACAGCTATGGCACATCAAAAGTAAATTGAATTTGTGGTTACAGAATCGTAGCTCACATAATTAAACGATATAAAAACCAAACAAAAATTCAAGCTATTAAACCAAAGTTACGGTCGATAAACTCTTTGTAAATCTTGTTTCAAGTATCCTGAAATAGTATCATTAAAATACTTTTAAAACTTTTATGATTAAATTTCACATTTCAAATATTTGTCATACTCTAATAAAGATAAACGGGGTGTTTTTTTGTCACTCTTTTCTCGTAGGATTCGTATAAATGATCATCTAAACAAAAAACTCTTTTTTGTTCATAGCATTCTAAAAATGGTCTAGACTTCACAATAAAAGGATACTTTTTGGTATAAAAATAGAAAGAAAGAAAGTTAAACGAAACAACCGCATTAAAAATAGGCTCAGAAATATCCATAGACTAGTAAAATAGAATGTATTCAGATGGATACAACATATGTTTTAATATACGTAGATTCATTCCATTTTATTAATTTGTAATGTGATATTCTTTATTTTGACCATAATAGCAATTTAGTAGCAGATTAAGTTTTCACATACAGATACATGAAGTGTAGAAGACAGATACATCATCCATTAAAAAGCACACATACACACTCACGTTATATTAGTAGGGATGTAAATATAATTAATTTGTATTTAATCTCGTGTAGTGTATAGTTCTGAGCCCAGGATGGGTTTTAAGCTCACTGACACCTGTAAGGTTTGTGCAGTGGTTTGACACTACGACTCTGGCAAGGGAGGTCAAGTTTTGACCTGGCTAGAATCCCGTATTGTTGCACAGGAGGTGAATTTCCAAAGATGTGACTTTCCAGGGGCGTAGAAGTGGTGGAGTCGGTGGGTACAGACCCCCCACCCCCACCCCCTAGGAAAATGATGTGCTTCTTTAGAGAGTGTCCATTTAAACATATAAAATATTATTAATTTAGGAGAAGTGTACCCACATTTGCGTGGAGAAAGAGTGTCAAGCCATTCAGGGGGAAAAAAACTCTATACACTATGCCAAGATTCGTACCCCTAGCTCCCCGTCATCAGTAGTCCTGACTATTGTGAGAGTGGTGGCTTAGACCAAACGGCCACCGACGCTAACTCAAGTATTTTATTAGAACCCTGTGTTAAACGTACCAATAATATTATCGTTAGAGTTGGACAATTAGTGTGTCCAAATAAAAATTAGATTTAATCTTGATCTATACTCTATACATTTTAGTTCCTCAATTTAACATTTAATTTTAATTTGAGAGATTAAACGTGTACGATCTGATTTCAATACTAGATTTATAAATTAACTTAAATCTAGATTCTACATAGCATCCCGCCCCCTATGAAAGGGGAAACCACAATTTATTAATTTAAAAAAATTTAAACTACTCCGGGAATTGAGCCCCGAACCCTTAGCTCACTAGACAAGTATGCAACAAACTGAGCTAAGGTGTTAGATATCTATTTCAAGGTTAACTTCTCAAAATTTGTGACCACCGAAGCAGTTATAAGTTATGAACTTTCTTGAAACAAACAAACTAGTAATCATCTCCAAGAACCGCAAGACTACAAGGGAACAAAAGCATGTAAGGAAGCATGTATTCATTTTCACGCACTCTAGGGAGCAGGGGCATGTAAGGAAACGTGTATTCATTTTCCTGCACTATATTTAAAGTATTTCCCAACTACGGTCCGTGGTTATAACGGAGCATATGGAAATGATGGTCGCACATCAATTTAACGCCTTAAGTACTCGATTTATTATTTAGAATTTTAAATTCAAATCACTATAAATGAACTAAAAAACGGAAAACATTTTGAGTGGTTTCTATATTAAATCAGATAACCAGATTGAAAATATATGTACGTATATCGTTCAACCAAGGTTCTAAGAATGTCCCCGAAATTTCGTAGAAATTGGTTCACACACTTGACAGCTATCGTGGAACAAACAAACAGATTTCTAAGGGGCCGCCATTTAGAAACAAATAAACGGATCTAAAAACCATGTACATACCTTTTAGAAGTTCAAAAAATGTCTCTGTCCAAATTTCGTTAAAAGTGGTCCACTAATTTGACATTTTATAGTGGAACACATATCGGACAGACAAACAAAAGGTAAAATGGTAAAGTTAAAATAGAACCTCGTTACTCTCGGTCAATAAAATAACATTAATAGTATAGTAAAATAATATAAATGTTAACCGCAAACAAATAGGTTTTGTATTTTCCGAAATACTGCCCATTTATAAGAAAATCAAGGTATAGTAAAGTTCGCACGAATGTTCAATCTATCAAATGACGTCACATGGCTGTGGCTAACGTGAAGGAAGTAACTACGCATGCGTGGTTTATTAGGTAGTGTTTCAAATGACGTCACGGTAGTATTGTTGCATGGTTGGTTATTCACACCCGACACAGGAGCAGTTGACTAGAATTCCCAGACTTTCGTAGCGTGATAAGCCCATTGTCACTAACTATCACAACAACGAGTGTCAATGTCAAACTAAAGAGCTGCTAAGCCTCATCTAACCACAACCCAGTACATTTTTGGCGGCGAGCATGTCTTCCTGTCCGTTTAAAATAATGGGCTGCGGTTTTTTGTTAGTTTTTTTTTTTTTTTGCGGCTGGACCGCGATGTATGGTGTCAGTACAAAAGGACGTAATCAAATTAGAGGACCAGACCCTACACACACACACAAACACACACATTCATTAATTGATCTACTACGACCAAATTACGTGTTGCGTGTAAAATCTGTGGCTTGCAAATTACTAAGGAAACTTTTTCAAACAATTGGAACAGCTATATGGATCTATTTTATAATTAAGTTCTTTAATAATTAAGATTTTTTATTACGTGCTCTGTCTCTTAATGTCCATACCAGGTTATTTGAATAAAATTTACGTCCATGGTATAAGGATGAGGAAGGTAGAATTCAAAGGAAATTTACCAAATTTACGTATAAGTGAAGACGGTGCATTGAACATACTTTCTCCTTTATCTAAAAATGGATACTCTTACTTAAAACACGTAAAGTGAATGAAATTAACTAATAGAAATTGTTGCAGGAGATTGATTTGGAAAAAAAAAATCACATTTCACCAAAAAGCATAAACCGAATAATAATTTTAATATTACTGAACATATTGAAAATAAAGTAACATATCTGTTTACCAAATAGCATAGCAATCAAGACCCGATTTCCGAGACAAGCTGTAGCATGTTTAATAATAAATGGTACGGAGCTCCACACGGACTTTCTCAATCTATTGTTTAAAAATTAAGATACTCGTAATATATGTGAAACGAAATAATATACACTAGCAAACCCAAGCATAAATTGCACTATATTTGTGTAAAACATTTTTTGAGTCAAGATTTTAAATTTTACAATTTTATTTTTTTTAAATTAATGTATTCATTTGTATGTTTGTACCAATAAAAAGATTAATATTGGGTCCACAAGGGTTAACACTGTGTATTAAAATTTCATCTTCCGGTTAAAATTATCGACGTTTCATGAGGTGTTGCACATCTTTATGCCATCGCATTGCTATTAAATTCCTCATTTATAAATTTTAACCAATAAAAATGTAAATATTGACTATTGAGTCTAAAATGGATATATATCATTGTTGTACAAACATTTCTCCTAAGAGGTTTAAAAAAACATAAACTTTTTGAGAGAATTACTTATATTTAATTACTCTTTGGCATTGGAGAATTATTACGTTGAAACTTAATTAGTATCTCTTTACAACTAAAGCTCACAAAATTGTATTAATATAATTTGCCAATATCTCAAAAACTGTTGGATTTATAAAAACATATTTCATATAAAACTTTTTTATTTTTAATAGTTCTACAACTTTGCAATGATAAGTTATTTAGTAACTCAAACATTTGCGGAGATACAGAAATTTTCGCTTTGTTAAAGTACCCTAAAAGTCATTTTCATTGTAAAATGAAAATAGCTAATTTATTTATAATCTCAATCAACGCCTAGATACAAATTTTATTCAAAATCGTTTGAGCCGATTTTTAAAAAATTGATTTTTCTCTTTTCGCTCTCTATTCTTAATTTTATATTTACACAGACAGACAGCATTGCAAAAACCACTTTTTAGGTTTTGGGGGGTTATGAGACGTCGACATTCATCAACATTTCAGGTTGGATTTTTTTTACGGTCGCAATACTTTACCTTTTGTGTTCGAAAAGCTAGAAAATATAAATATTTTCGAATAGCTTGAAAGTTATTGGTTTTATAAAAATATGATTCGAATAAAATATTTGTATTATAAATAGATCTACATATATTTGTAATGATAATTAATTTTATATTTCAAATAGTTTCGAAGATATGATAAAAAATTATAATTTACTCACCAGTCCAGAGCACTTAAAGTAATTTTGCCAAAATATTGAGAGTATCCATTTTGTTTAGAATATTTATAAATGTTTAAAAATGAAATTTAATTAAAATCGTCAGACACAATTTTAAGAAAATCAACCTTTTACCTTTTCGCCCTTCAGTAAGCTACCCATAATTTTAGGGTTAGATATCCAACTCCAAAAATCCGTCGGGGCAACCCTATGAAAACCCTAGATACCAAGCTTTAACTCTATTAATAAAATAGTTAAGCCTCTAGTCGGAGAGACAGACAGACGGAAATTCAAAAACTGTCGAGATTCATCAAATTTCGAGTTCCAATTTTGTGACGATCACAATACTCTCTATACCTGTAAGATAGCGAGAAAGTAAAAAATTGTTTATAATACAAGAGTACATAAGTCAATTTAATAATCATTTAATATCCTGAGACATTTCTAAATAACACACAGGTGACCTGGCGGTCTAGGGGTAGGGTGTCGGACTTCTTTGTGGGGTCCAGGGTTCAATACTTGGTCCCGACCCAGATTTATCTGATCACCAAACCCTTCCTTGACCTCTGACAAGACATCTTGTGAATGTGGGGAATGCCAGGCCTCCACCGTGGTTCGGACTCCACGTGAAACTGTAGGTCCCCCATTTCATCTCACAACCACCCTACCATTACACATTAGAGTAAGTGTGTATTACCCGAATGGGTAGTAAGACGTGGTGATGATGATAATAATCGTTAGCAAGGACCCGCTTATTTTTCAAACATGTCCTTTCACTGATCCCGTTGTTTTTATATGTTTAGATGTCGCGCTTAGTAATATTTAGCACCGCGTTTTATTATCCGTTCAGGCTATAAGCTTAAGTACTAATTACACTGATAGTTAAGAAATTGAGAAGGTTTAATATATAGGAAGGGAACCCGTACTTGCGTGGAGGTAGAGTGGAAAACCATTTAGGGAAAAAAACCTCCCAGTTCACCCAAGCGTGATTTGAGCTTAGATCTTCTCGTCCTCGGCACTCTAGCTCAACACGAAACTAGTGCGTTAGGCACCGAGGCAGGTATGTCACTCTTCCTTTTATGGATTTTGTAAAAAGAGAGTGCTTCACAGCAAATTCCTTGATCAGTGGCAGTAAGATTATTTTCCCAGGAGGGTGCAGCTACAAAATAAAACATAAAATAAGCTGTTTTAGGGAGAAATAAATGTATTTATAAGCCATCAGGGGGTTCTTATTGATGGTTAGTTGAAATTGAATGCGTCTATCTCCCAAATGTAACGAAAGATAAATTATTTTATTTTTAGAACCACGTCTTATTACCTGTTCGGGTTATGTACTAATTATTCTAATGTGTTAGAGATTAGGAAGATTAAATGTAGAGGTAGTGTAACCAAATTTGTGTGAAGGGAGAGTGGTAAACTATTTAGGAGAAAACACCCTCAGTACATACGACTGGGATTGAACCTCGATCTCCCCGTCATCGGCAGTCAAGTCTATCCCGAGAATATCGCGTTAGACCATGCGGTCACCGAAGCGAGTAAAAAAAAGTGTTTATGTGTATGGATGTGAATGTATATATATATATATATATATATGTGTGTGTGTGTGTGTGTGTGTGTGTAAGTATGTATGTGGGTATGTATGTATATCTGTATGTGTGTATGTATGTATGTATATGTGGGTATTTATACACTAGCCCCACGGCTTCTTTGGTGCTGACTGACAGATCACAGCTAACTTCTGACAGTCAACATTTAGGTATATACCTAAATTTTGACCGTCAGAAGGGACAGCTGCTAAACACATGTTTTTACAGATCATTTGGTCTGGCGTAGGTATACATAATTTGGTCTGGTAACGTTTCAAAGTTGTATTTATAAGCCATCAGGGGGTTCTTATTGATGGTAGTTGAAATTGAATGCGTCTATCTCCCAAATGTAACGAAAGATAAATTATTTTATTTTTAGAACCACGTCTTATTACCTGTT
>CABFOW010000361.1:233968-252637 GCA_902141385.1 Timema californicum | reverse complement strand
CACTCTTCCTTTTATGGATTTTGTAAAAAGAGAGTGCTTCACAGCAAATTCCTTGATCAGTGGCAGTAAGATTATTTTCCCAGGAGGGTGCAGCTACAAAATAAAACATAAAATAAGCTGTTTTAGGGAGAAATAAATGTATTTATAAGCCATCAGGGGGTTCTTATTGATGGTAGTTGAAATTGAATGCGTCTATCTCCCAAATGTAACGAAAGATAAATTATTTTATTTTTAGAACCACGTCTTATTACCTGTTTTTTTGTATATGTGTGTATGTGTATTTATATATGTGTGTGCATCTATGTGTGTATATGTGAATGTATATATGTGTGTATGTATATGGGAGTGTGTATGTTTATGTGTATATGGGAAAGGGGGGCGGGGGAACATCGACTCTTGAAAGCATGCAAATCGGGTTACTGGAAGCGAACATGTGAAAAGTAAAAAAAAAAAAGTATAGCTGTTTACAACTAAAGCAAACCCTCACCAAAATATAGCTTTAAAATAAATATATAAATTGACAAAACTTGCACATTTCCTTTTATTTTATTTTTTTATGGAGGGCTTACTTTCAGCTTCATTTTCGAAAATATCAGATGAGTAAAACCAATCTAGAGTGGGTAAATATATATCAGGGGAAGGAAATAAATGCTTCTCTTCTTTTCCTAATTTTTTTCTGCTTTTTTTTTTCCCTAGATGATACCCCACTCTACTTCAGTTCCTCTTCACACTACCTTCCTTCTACCTTCCGAATTTGTGTAGATAGTCAGATACCCCGAACCTGTAGTAATAAACGGTGAACACAAAAAATGTATTTGCCAAAACAAAAACTGTCCAACCATTTCATCGCTATTACAAATAAAACGTACCTGGGTTTTGGTGAAACATTTCTACAATCTATTTGAGATTCTTTAAGACCTAAATAAATACTTCCAACACTATTTCAATTTAAATAGATTTACACCCGTTTTGGTGGTCGCACGCTCTATGGCGTCACTCTCGCAATAAACTAGACTACCGATGAGAGGGAGATTGCTTTTCGAATCCCGGTCCGATGTACTGAGGGTGGTTTTTCTTAAATTATTTTCCTTTCTCTTTCCACACAAACGCGGGTGAACTTACTTTAAATTCAACTTTCCTCATGTCCAACACATTAGCGTAATTTGTGTATATGCGTGTAGCCCGATCGAGCAGTGAGAAGCGATGATAAAACAAGTTGATTTACAAAAATTAAATAGATTATCCAGATTTAGAATTAAATTGAATAAGTTCTGTGTGTTGATTTAATTTTATTGTTAGAAACTGTGTGGTAGCATTTGAATTAAATAAACTGTGAATTATCTGAACCCTTTCCCTCAATATATTCATTAATGAATTTTCAAAATAAAAGTTTTTCAACCACCATAATTTATGTACTCACTATTTCCTAAAGGGTTATCTTAGCTTGACCAAAAAAAAGTAACATTTAGCTTTTTTTCACCACCACGTCTTACATGTACTAATCATGCTAATGAACTAGTGATTAAGAAGGTCGAATTTAGATTAAGTGTACCCGCATTCACGGGGAGAGGAAGAGTGCAAAATAATTTATAAAAAGGCACCCTTATTACACTCGAGAAGGATTTGAGCCCTAAACTCCCTGTCATCAGCATTCCAGGATTAATGTGAAAGTGACGCCCGAGACCATGCAGCCACCGAAACAGATAACATGTATATGTTTAGTTAGCTTTAAAAAGTTATAACAGAGTTATTTTTGAAGCATTGAAACCAATTTCGAGTATTTGGATCATATTAAAAGAAGGTAATGGATTTATTATCACTCGTAAAAGAGTTCAAATTGTTATCAAACCTTTAACCAATAATATGTCATTTTTTGACTTATTTGACTTGAAGATTAATGTATTTTCAGTTCCAGTGGTCAAACCAATACTTTATAAAATAAAATATGGTAGGCCTACGTAACACCGCACACATTTATCTCACATCCATTACTGTTTCCAGCCTATGGTCCGGGTCAGTTTTTTATTCACGCCATATATTTTCCACTAACTTAAGACAAGGACAGGCACAACATCCAGTTCCCGGGCGTCAATTTATCACTGTGAAAGTGTAAGCCCACATTTTACCAACTATAAATTATTCAGCCATGCCGGGGATCGAATACGCTACCGCCTGAGCAAAGGTGCCGGTTCTACTTCATGAGATGAAACTACTGAAATTCAGCTGTAAGTAAATTATATTTGTTTTTAATATTAATAAGTTTAAAAAGTCGGTGAAAATTAATATATTTGAATGAAAGCACTGGGTCTCGGATATAAGTAGGATTATTTTTTCCTTGGGATTTTGACAGGTGTGTTATGGTATTATTGTGGATTCACACGTTCATCGAAAAACTAGCGCAGAACAAAAACGTGGTCATGTGACGTGCTCTAAGCCAATCACAAGTTTCCCGCTTAATCGGCGCGAGCTGTTCAGCTGAAGTTCTACTATTCTTTACTTTGTCCGCTCTGCTCAAGATCTTAGGCACAGGAGAACCAATTGAATCTCAGAACCAACCATCTCAAATCAGTGCGCATGCGCATTTGACAACGTATGCGCTCTACATCCAAAAGCAAGCAGGCAGCTTTGTTGGCCTTTGTGGTATTTGAATTAACCCGTCAATGTAAAGCGCGTTTATCGATTTATTGGATTGTGCCACGACACAGCGTTATAATTTGTAAACAACCATCGGGACAATGATCTAAAATATATGTAAATCTATTATAAAATAAAATATGTTGTTTATCATCTGTTTAAAGCGTTACAATGCATCATGGGTCAACTTACAGCGTGAATCACTGCGCAGATTCTGCTTTCTATTTTTCAGCGAGCGTGTGAATCAAGCTACTGCGCCTGGTAGGTGAACTATGACGGTTGCTGTTTGGTCAAGTCCGGGTAGGGGATAGGAGTTGGTAGGATTGTTTTATTATTATTGTTATTATTATTAATAATATTATTATTATTACCATTATTATTATCACAGCGTCTTACTATCCGTTCGGGTTGTACGCACTTACGCTAATGTGCAATGGTAGGGTTATTATGAGATGAAATGGAGGACCTACAGTTTAACGTGGAATCCGAACCTACGGTGGAGGCCTGGCATTCCACACATTCACAAGTTGTGATTAATACACGTCTTGTCAGAGGTGAAGGAAAGGTTTGGTAATTAGATAAATCTGTGCCGGGACCAAGAATTGGACCCTGGACCCCAGAACAGAAGTTTGACACCTTACTCCTAGACCGCCAGGTAATCATGTGGACTTAATAAGTGTTCGTCTTGACTTAAGTCTAACAAATGGTTGTTCGTGTCGGTGTAAGGGGTGTAAGGTGTCAAGAGATAACCTACTTCATCCGGCAATGGATAGTAAGTGCTTCCCACCTTACTTGTGAAGGGTTAATTCAGGTTAGCATATAAACATAGTCGAGGCTGATACAGTAGCCACATGGCCTCTTTGGTGCTGTCTGACAGCTGATGGCTTTAAAAAGTTACCATACCAAATTATGTATCCCTACACCGAACCATATGATCTGCAAAAACATGTGTTTAGCAGCTGTCACTTCTGACAGTCATAATTTAGGTCTATACCTAAATGTTGACTGTCGGAAGTCAGCTGTGAGCTGTCAGTCAGCACTAAACAAGAAGCCAAGAGGCTACTGTAGGTTTCAAGAAGACGGTTATTAATCTGCATTTATTTTTCAAGACAGGGTCTAGTTTGCAAACATATACTGATCTGTCCCCTACGAGACACGTATATTCGGCTGGAGGGTAACAAAAAGCGAGTACTGAAGAATGTATGACGTTAGGGTTGTCTCCCTAACGTGCATTTGTCAGTTCACACAGGATACCATTTCCCGGTATTGGTTTTGGCTTTGTTTATTTGTTCTATTATTCCTCTGTCCGTTCTGTATGTCAGAGTGAGATCTAATGTAGACCCTCGGTAGACCGTATTGAGGCAGTGGAGCCGTCTTAGTTACATACCTATAAAATAGCCGGCTCCGTGGTGTAGTGGTCAGTGCACCTGGCTACGAGCCTAGGGGTCCCTGGTTCGATTCCCAGCTGGTACGTTGGGTATTTTTCCCGAAAGGTTAATAACTCCAACGGTTACCAGGGCTTGGTTAATTAGGCTTAAGTTAGGTTTAAGAGTTTAATCTGGTTCAAAAACCTCATACTCATCCCCTCATCTCATCGGGACATGTAAATAGCCTCCACGGAAAGGATGTACGATTAGTACAGTCTTACTAATTGCTCACTTTATACAAATGAATAATAATCCCTCTAGAGGGGTTTGTTATGAGAAAGCAAGTATATTCGTGGAAAGGGAGTGGGAGAACCCATTTATTTAAAAAAATTCAGTAGAGGCGACCAAGATTTTAATCCCAATCTCCCCATATTCATCGGGCCAACCTAATACGAAAGTGACACCTTAAACCGTTCAACTAGTGGAGCGAGTTGCTATCAATTTTGATCACAAATAATGTATATGCATTTTATAAATGGACCTTCATAATAAAATTGAATTGTACACATGTTCTTTTAGTTATTTGGTTTAACGGGATACTTTTTTTTACATCCGCCAGAATCGTTCGGAGCCCTCTGCTAGCGATGATAAAGTCATGAGATAGACAAAAGGGAATAGAGACCGTGCCATTGGTCTCTTTTGGCTCATTTCTCACTCTGCTGCCTTCATTTGTTCCAGCCTCCCGGCTCCAACCTCTTTGGTTCGAGCGGACAGGGGCAACACCAGGCATAATCACCGAATAGCTTCTTGCTAGATGTATCTGTCGATATCTAACCCGAGGGAGGATGGGGGATGGATGGAATAACATCGAATTAACGACGGCTCTCTCCGAGGTCATTGAATTCTGGGATCGAACCCCATTTATATCTGTTTCCCAACAAATCGCATAGATTAATTCCAAGAACAGATTTATTTTTTTCCGCTAACATAACCGAGAGTTTTCGAAGGAGGAATGTAGAGATTTATTAATAACATTAATAAAAGAAATTTAAATACTAATTATAAATGTTTTATGTCCTATATAATTAAGATTTATTTTTACTTGAACAAAATTTGAAAAGAAAATAATAGGATAACGTTTAATTACTAATATCACCTTAGATTAAAAATCCAAATAATAATGATTCGTGTGACATATATGTTAGCAACTAAAAATATACCCAACTCATCTCGCAGCTATTCAATTATTTTTTTTACCCGTTATGTTGGCGACATGGTCTAAGGCGTCACTATTGCAATAGACTGGACTGCTGATGACAGGGAGAGCGGGGTTCAATCTTGGTCGGGTGTACTGAAGGTGGTTTTCCCTAAATGGATTTCCACTCTCCCTCAACGCAAATGTGGGTACATTTCCTCTAAATTCAATCTTATTCATCCATAACACATTATAGCAATAGGTACATATACGTACAACCCAAATGGATAGTAAGACGCAGTTCTAAAATAATATATATATTATTTATACAAATTAAAGTATTCTCTCACGTATTCTACCTATATAATTTTTTTTTTAGCACAACGTCTTACTACCCGTTTGGGCTATGCGCAAATGTACTAATTATGCTTATAATTTAGGGTTTAGTAAGGTTCAATTCAAATTAAATGTAGCCGCATTTACGGGGAGAGAGATTGAGAAATCATTTAGGGAACAACCTTAGTACACCCATCTTGGATCGAACCACAATTTCCCCGTCATCCGCGGTCTAGTCTATTGAGAGAGTGGTGCTTTAGACGATGCGACCGCCGAAGCGGGTTTGCCTCTCCTATTTTTTGTGTTGGTCCTCGTTGTTGTTGTTGTTGTTGTTGTTGTTGTTATTGTTATTATTATCACAGCAACTTCATTCTGATCTCAAAAGTGAAATCAATGGGCCATCTTAAGGATTACGCCTTTCCTTCAGAGACATATTTTTATATTTTGAGTTTTATTATTATCTAGTTATTAAAATAATGTTGAAATTTAATAGTTATATTTTTGTAGCTTTAGAAAAGTTTAAAGAAAATTATTATTTATAAATGGTTTAAAAACCAAATATCACAATAAAATATATGATATTTAAATCTATATATATTTTTTTCGATTTTTATGTATGTATGTATGTATATATATATATATACATACACCAATAGGCCACCGTTTGTTGATGAAAGTGCCAACTTTAGTAGAAAGAGTGTGTCATGTGGTCAGCCTTTGGCCGTTACTCTCAATTTTCTAAACCGGAGTTGCTACTTTTCCTTTCGGTATATATACTTTATTGTGATACTGCGCATATACAATCATAATTATATGAATAAAAGTAATGTTTCTTTTTTTTGAAAATGTGACTGTTAAATTTCATATTTATTTCACAATTGAATAATAATAAAAATCAATGTATAAAATTGTATATCTGGCTAAAGGAAAGGCGTAACCTTTCAATGACCCACTTGACACATACTTTTGAGATCAGAGTTAAGTTTCTTTAGTAATAATAATCACGAAGAACAATATGAAAACTAATATCGTCTGCAAATATGTACATCAGCGAAGGAAGATTGGCGCAGGGCTCCGGGGTGTAATGTGGATGATCGTCTGTAGCTGTCATTTGGTAGATGTTGATAATATGATCGTCTGAAGGTTGAAGAACGCGCTTGTGTTTTGCATTAATGATCAGTATTTCCTTAAATATAGTGGGGTTTTTTAATGTCGAAAAGAACTTCAGCTTTCTCAAACTAGTTTAGTAAAATATTGCATTAGATTAGGCTTACAAATCTTTCGTAAAGTTCGTTCACGGTAGGAGTTTACCTATGAAAGGACTTTTTTCCCTACCAAGAATCTATTATATAGTAGGATATTGGTAAGAAAAATGACCTTTCAGAGGTAAACTCCTACCGTGAATGAAGTATACAAATCCTTGTGGTGGTAGTAGTGATTTCAAATTTTAAATAAGTGGGGGAAAATGGTAATATATGTTTAAACAATAGTTTTGAACATTCCAAATACATTCCTCATGAACCCTCCTTTATATATAACCTGAGTTCTTGTCAATTCGTTATTTCCTTGAGACGAGGTAGACACACTTGACTGTGTGAGCTAATTCTTATTAGCTCAGCACACTCAAAATATTATTACTAGCACCACGTCTTACTACCCGTTCGGGTTATACGCACTTACGCTAATGTCTAATGGTAGGGTGATTGTGAGATGAAATGGATGAAAATGTGACTGTTAAATTTCATATTTATTTCACAATTGAATAATAATAAAAATCAATGTATAAAATTGTATATCTGGCTAAAGGAAAGGCGTAACCTTTCAATGACCCACTTGACACATACTTTTGAGATCAGAGTTAAGTTTCTTTAGTAATAATAATCACGAAGAACAATATGAAAACTAATATCGTCTGCAAATATGTACATCAGCGAAGGAAGATTGGCGCAGGGCTCCGGGGTGTAATGTGGATGATCGTCTGTAGCTGTCATTTGGTAGATGTTGATAATATGATCGTCTGAAGGTTGAAGAACGCGCTTGTGTTTTGCATTAATGATCAGTATTTCCTTAAATATAGTGGGGTTTTTTAATGTCGAAAAGAACTTCAGCTTTCTCAAACTAGTTTAGTAAAATATTGCATTAGATTAGGCTTACAAATCTTTCGTAAAGTTCGTTCACGGTAGGAGTTTACCTATGAAAGGACTTTTTTCCCTACCAAGAATCTATTATATAGTAGGATATTGGTAAGAAAAATGACCTTTCAGAGGTAAACTCCTACCGTGAATGAAGTATACAAATCCTTGTGGTGGTAGTAGTGATTTCAAATTTTAAATAAGTGGGGGAAAATGGTAATATATGTTTAAACAATAGTTTTGAACATTCCAAATACATTCCTCATGAACCCTCCTTTATATATAACCTGAGTTCTTGTCAATTCGTTATTTCCTTGAGACGAGGTAGACACACTTGACTGTGTGAGCTAATTCTTATTAGCTCAGCACACTCAAAATATTATTACTAGCACCACGTCTTACTACCCGTTCGGGTTATACGCACTTACGCTAATGTCTAATGGTAGGGTGATTGTGAGATGAAATGGAGAACCTACAGTTTAACGTGGAATCCGAACCATGGTGGAGGTCTGGCATTCCATACATTCATAAGCTGTGATTGATACACATCTTGTCAGAGGTGAAGGAAGGGTTTGGTGATCAGATAAATCTGTGCTGGGACTGAGAATTGAACCCCGGACCCCCAACACTGAGGTCTGACACCTTACCCCTAAACCACCAGGTCACCATCACTTAAAATAAAAGCTATATATATTTTTTTTTAACCTATTATAACAATTTTCACCTTTTATAAAAATACACGTTGTATAAAATTATATATCTAAAGCAATTTTACATCAAAAGATGAAAAATGTCATGCTATTTATGAATGAATATAAGGTGAATATTTTCCTTTATATTAACAAAATTTTATAAATATATATTTTAAAAAAACAATAAATTTGTGACCCATTAATAGGACCAATTATTTCCTACATTAATATTTAATACTGGAATTCATTTAATCACATTTTATCTTGGGAATCCGACACCTTAGTTCAGTCTGCGGTAGGACTATTTTCGCAAGTGGGTACCACTACAAAAGAAAAAGAAAAATTGACCTGTTTTTAGGGAGAAATGAATGTCTCTATAAACTATTTGAAATGTATTATTAAGTCAGACACCTTAACTTACTCGTCAGCATGTCTGTCTACTGAGGTAAGAGTCCCAGGTTCGATTTCTGGCATGGCTGAAAAAAAATTGTCATTGGTAAAATGTGGATTTACCTTTTCATAACGGTGAATTAATGGCCCAGGGCTAAATGTGTCTTTTCTAGATTTAAGTTAGTTTATAAGTCGTTTATTGATATTTAATCAATTCAATTCAATCTATTAATCTATTCAATTCAGAAAGTGCACGTTAAATACCTTAAATAAATGGAAAAATATCTTGTAATCTATATGTTTAACATTTTTCAGTCAACTTTACTTCCAAGCCATTATTTTTAATCAAATTACTTATACCCAGATTTTGGTTGGGTGAACAGTAGAGAAAATTCAAACATATTTATTTTCGGTCACATTGTAAACATTTTTCTATATTATTTGTGTTATTTTATAGGTCTTGATAATATCTATCAAAATTAACAGCTGCAGATAACGTGATTTTATGTATGAATATATTAAAATTGCTCGAGTATCTTTAGTAACTAACTTCTACTGTCCTTCCTACTAAAATCATACTAAAGTTACCCATTAGTTTTTAATTAATCAGTATATTACCATACAATGTTTATTGCTACTCTGTAATGTTGTCGTCTTGAAAACATATTAAATATTTCCGCCGATGAGTAATAGTGGCTTATATTCGTAAATGTTTGATACATGTCGATTACAAGTTTGGAATGGTCTCACAGCGTAGTTTATCCGGATTACACCCAAGGGAATTTTTTTTAAGTCCATGCCAGTTTCCGTTGACACAATTTAAAATACAAATTACAGACGTCATTAATGTAGGTATACCAATGGATCCAGCTCAATGTATTCCATGAAAGCCTTAACGAGATATTGTTTCTACAGTTGAGGAGAAGTTTAAAAACTGAACTATATTAGGATTAATAGATCTTGTTTTATTACAGCTATACGCTATGAAACAGTTATGTACATAATGTCCTAGAAGTTAACAACTTGAGTGTGTAGTCAGAAGAAACTTGTATAATTATTCAAGTTGGGATGTACGGGAGAGGGGTGCTAGTTAAAGTCCTTTTTTTCTCGAGTTTTTATAATAATTTTTGACACAATAAATCAGATATTGCTTCAGTATATTTTGTTTAATTTTATACACACAGTATTCTAAATAGATTCGATCCACTGTTGGAGTGGTGATAACTAACCGAAAATGTATTTTGCTAACATCGATTTCAAGTAACTAATGTGGAAATAATAATAATAATAATTCTCTTAGTTATAATATATATATATATATATAAATCCAAAGTGTTAATAAACGCTTATAAAAATAATTCCCTAAGGATACTTTTATAATTAGCTTTATATTAACTAACTGTAAGAACAAAAAATATTAATAAAGCCTTTTTTTTGGGGTTAGGGCAAAAAGAAATATTAGAGTGCGTGAAATAAGAAATTAAAAAGTATTATATTCACACTTGTATTTTCTTATAACTTGCCACCTAAATAGATAGATATTTTTTATAACTTACAGAAAGAACAATACAAAATAAAACTTTTTTTATTTTGTAAACACATGCGCATGAACACAACTGAGCATAGTTTGTAGGACGTCATCAACCACTCTCATTTTACATATCTTACCATTGTATTTTGTGAATAGAACGCAGCCTTTTAGAGCATCCCGTTCCGTATATACGCATATGAACTAATTGCAATAATGCGTTAAAAATTAGGAAGGCTGAATTTTAGAGCAAGTGTAGGCCCACTCGAACTTGAGTGGAGGTGGTGTAGAAAATATTTTAGGAAAAAAAACATCTTAGTACGCCCCTAACGTGACTTGAACCCCAATATCCCCATCATCGGCAATCCAATCTTTTGCAAGAGAGGCAGACACCTTAAGACCAGAGTTATCAAACTCTCAGCCCGTGGTCCGAGAGAGATGATTATCTTTAATACCTTTAAAGTAGGCCTATCTTGCCTGCAGTGATACACACGCACAATTATTAATAATCATCATCATCATCAACATCATCATGAACAGCTTCAAGTCACTGGCTTGGAACATAAACCTCTCCAACACCTCCTTTCCTCCCAATTTCTTTCTCCCTCCACCTTGGCCCTGTTTTCCCCTCTCCCCTCCACACTGGCTGGATCTGTTTGAAACATAAACCTCTCCAACACCTCCTTTCCTCTCACCATCTCTCTCCCTCCACCTTGGCCCTGTTTTCCCCTCTCCCCTCCACACTGGCTGGATCTGTTTGAAACATAAACCTCTCCACCACCTCCTTTCCTCCCAATTTCTTTCTCCCTCCACCTTGGCCCTGTTTTATCCTCTCCCCTCCACACTGGCTGGATCTGTTTGAAACATAAACCTCCCCAAAACCTCCTTTCCTCCCAATTTCTTTCTCCCTCCACCTTGGCCCAGTCATCTCCTCTTTCCTCCACACACCTACTTACTCCCTTCAGCCAGGTCGTTCTCTCGCACTCCTACCCCCACCTTCGTATCCATCTTCCCCTATAGTTACAATTACAATTAAAATTATTAATAATAGTTCATTTTATTTTATGGATAATTTTGAATTATAAATACACTTATAACAATTTCAAACTGTGTTCAATGTTTTTATCACTTCAAATACTTGATCGTGGGAGTATTTATTTACATAATTTTAGTAAATATTGCTTCGGGTATTTCGCCAACCCACATTAACAACCGGGGAAAATAAGTTGTTGTTTTTTTTTACAGATAGCATTCATGATTTTAAATACATAACATCAAATAGCTGCAACAATGCAAACCTGCATCAATGGGCACATGGATTAAACGTCAGACTCTTCTAATCTGGTGGCTACGTGAAAAAAACAACGATCACAAGTTTAAAAAAAAAAGTACTTTATAGTGTGTTTTTATATTTTAGTTATATAAAGTGTTCACATATTTTTCATTTTAAAATTATTTTTGTATGGTTTAATTTTAAACTACACACCATGAGCACAGACAGTCTGTGACCAAGAGCTATTTTTTTACATTTGAAAACATGCGTAATTTTTGGTATTGTTATTTCGTGAAATTCGAGTTTTTAATAGTTTGAGATGGGCCTCGTTCCTTAAAACTAGAATTCTTAGATATTTTATACAGATATTTTCAATCTTTATCAACTCGTCGCATACTGAACACAAGGTCAAAGGTTATTTTTTAAGCACTGCGTCTTACTACCCGTTCGGTTTGTACGCTTATGTACTAATTACGCTAAAGGTTTTATGAATTAAGAAGGTTATATTTCACGGAAGTGTACCATCATTTATGTATAGAGAGAGTAGAAAACCATTAAGGAAAAATAACCCTTAGTACACCCGACCAAGATTCTAACCGTAATCTCCCCGTCATTGAGAGTCTAGTGTACTGGCGAGAGTAGTCCGTTAGACCACACGGCCACCGAAGTGGGTCACGCTAAAATTGTTTAGGCACACCATTAGTTTATGGGTTTATCTTAAGGAAGGATTTAATCATTAAAATAACGAGTATAAAACCCCACTTCAGTGATCATGGTCTTAAGGCACTATTGTAGTAGTAGACTAAAATGCTGACTATGGGGATATTGCGGTTTGAATCTTGGTCGGGTGTACTGAGGGTGGTTTTTCCAGAATGGTTTTCTCCCTCTCTTAACGCAAATGCGTACGCTGTTCTTCTAAATATAACCTTTCTCATTCCTAAAGCCTTAGCGTAATGAGTATATAAGCGTAAAACCCGAACGTGTAGTAATACCCGGTTATATATATATATATATAACAATATTTATACATAAATATATAATTTATATATATAAATATTTATAACACAATAAATAACACAATTATTATATGTATACATATATATTGTGTTTAAGTGTTCGATAGCTATAATTCAAATAATTGTGTTATTTATTATTGAAAATAATTCTAGTCAAGGATTTAAAAAGATGTATTTTTATTCCTACAATTTTTTCTTGCTTCATTTCTTATCTTCCTCCAAACATTCGTAGCACATCTGCTGACACTTTGAGGCCCACCAATGTACCGTGGCACACCGTTTGAAAGACACTGCTCTAGTATATATATATTTATTTTTAAATGCACCGTTTCTGACATAATTACAGCAAATAAATTACTACTCATTTTTGATCAGAGCCTTGAGATGTCTTGACTATCAGCACCTATTGTGATGTCGGAAACATTCGTGTCATGTTTAAACGAGCTTCATTATAAACCCACCCACAAGAACAAGAAACACAAGTCTCTTGTGTACTCACCGACATCGTTCAGCACTCTCTACCGTGGAAGGAGAGAACCCAACTTTAGGAGTTGACAAACTAAGAGATCATTTCTATCAACATAAGTTATATAGACCAAGAGAGGGTCTCCAAGAAATACTATCATACAAAAAGTATTTAAAACAGTCTTTATGTTTAAAAATGGAAGAGCTAGTTGGACCCGTACAAAATATACATTACTAAAACATTAGGAAATATAAATGCAAAACACGCAATGTGGATAGTTTGCTATCTTCGCATACATACATCTCAGGCTATATTATCATTTACTTATTCAATTGATCACAAGACAGATGTGCAGAATAACAAATATTGAAAACATATATCTGAGAAATTGTTACGGCACTAAGGTGAAATAGCATTCAAACATAACATTTTCTAACCTCTAGGCACTAAATTGTATACCATTATTATTATTATTATTATTATTATTATTATTATTATTATTATTTACGCACTTACGCTCATGTGAAATGGTAGTGTGATTGGGAGATGAAATGTAGGACCTACAGTTTAACGTGGGATCCGAACCATGGTGGAGGCCTGGCATTCCACACATTCACAAGTTGTGATTAGTACACTTCTTGTCAGAGGTGAACGAAGGGTTTGGCAATCGGATATATATATCATAATTAAATATTTTAAAATATATTTTAGTAATCAAATATATATTTTTAATTTACATATTTATAAGAAACTGAAAATATTAAATATACTAATTTACTAATTAAACTGTGTTTATAAATAAAAAATAATGAAACATTGAGAAGAGTGGAATTTTTGATTTTGGCTGATATGTCATTTTTCAGTACTACTTTACTTCCCCGATTATAAAATAAAACTTTTAAAATAGAAAAAATGCTAGCTAGACGTTTACATACTATACATTTCTATTGCATTACAGAACTTAACTGAAAAATGCTTCGGTGGTCGGTTGGTCTGTCTTAAATGAATAATAACTGTGATTTTACACCGCTATTAATCATGTGGAAACATTTAAAAGTTCCTTTTAAAGGATTTTTTTTTCTTTGACGATTTTATATTCATGAACAGACACAAAAATTAAAAAATATGGCTTTCAAATTACATCTACTTTGATGGCTTTAAAAATAGATTGTAAAACTGTAGCTCATTATGACGTAACATGATTTAACATTACTGTGGTGTGTCGTTACACTTGAAATGCTTCTAGAACCACTGGACTCCTTTTGTGAAGTGATCAATGACTATTCCAAGGTTAAAGAAACTTTATACACTTTTAGTTAACACAATGGTTCTATTTCACTAGTATATTTTCGTTATGAAACAATTTTTGCTCTTTTTTTTTTAATTTAGTTTTTAGACTCGTAACAACATTTAATTAGACTCTATTTAAAAACTTAAAAAAAGATAATTCACATATAAATCAAAGCTCAAACCCCACAATCACATTGAAAATATTTGTTTTTATTAAATTTATTTATTATTATTACTATTATTATTATCACAGCGTCTTACTACTCGTTCGGGCTATACGCACTTAGGCTAATGTGTAATGGTAAGGTGATTGTGAGACGAAATGGAGGACGTGGAATCCGAACCACGGTGGAGGTCTGGCATTCCCCGCATGCACAAGTTGTGATTAATACACGTCTTGTCAGAGGTGAAGGAAGGGTTTGGCAATCAGATAAATCTGTGCCGGGACCGAGTATTGAACCCCGGACCTCAGCACAGAAGTCTGACACCATATCCATAGACCACCAGGTCACCTAAATTTATTTAAACGGCTATTTTAACGTAGTTTACATTTATTTGTTCACATTTTATGATTACCTGTTTATTTAGTGATTAGCTATGTTTAGTAAATGTTTAGGAAATCTCCATGGCGTGAGCTCTCAAACAGGATATACAAACCGAGCAGCCACAACCATTAACAACGATAGTGCCAACATTTTTAAATAGAGGGTGTCCTGGGGTCAGCAAAAAGAGCAGTTAACCCCAGTTTTCTAAAACAGAGTTGCCACTTATTTATTTATTAGTTCTCACAAGGCTGAGTTTGAACCCATTTTAGACACACCTTTTCACAGATAAATTTTGGAAGTGCCTGGGACCGAACCCGAGACGTCTGGATTTTAAGCCAGGAACTCTGGCCAATTTACAACAGAGGTAAGGAAAAATTAAGTGATGGGTTGATTTTTTTTAAAGTTCTTGGGGTATTATTTGAATTCTTGGTTAAATAAAGCTTGTCAGTTGTCTAAAGTAATATCCAATACCCAGTTCACTTATGAAGTCAGTAAGAATATTTGTGACATTTTACAAAGATGAAGCTTCACAGTATATTTCCTTTAAGGTGGGAGTGTAGGAAACGTGTTAAAAGGTCAGCGTTTTTGCAGTTTTCGTAGCAAAATTGTTTGGTCATAATAAATCAAATTTTGCTCCAGTATAAACCTAAATTTAATTTTCTTCCCATGGTGAACAACTTTTGAGGTCAGCATGTGAATAAAATTCAACTTTATGTTTCTACCGGAGAATTATTTGATTTCTTTTGAACCAAAAAAGGGTTTATGTAATAACTACAAAAATACCAACCTTTTCCCTACAATCCCACATTAAATGAAAGTAATACTTGAAGTTAAGATAAAAAAAAACAGGCTCTACTGGGTTTAGCTTTGGAATAAAATAGTTGTTACTTGATATAATTCTTAGTTAAAAGATTAGCCTAATTTAGCATGACACCTACATAATATGATAAGGTCCACAGCAAAGTTTGACTGAAACTTAAAAGGTTGGGTTGTCTTTTTTCACTATTCAGACTAACCTGTCTGTATTATTTATATATATATATATATATATATAAATAATTTGATAAGTCCATTAACAGTAATTAAAATTACCATAAAACAGTTAAATCGATTTTGACAAACGGCCACTCATTTTAAAAGTTAGTAATCCATCATGTCGGAACAAACATTATCTTTCAAATAAACCCCGATTTCCCTAGCAGATTTCCAACTTTTCAGCTGTGTATGCAGTAGATCATCTACACAGTCATTATTGATCTACATCCCCATGGAAACCCTGATCTATATATATGATTGTACATTGGTAAATATAATAATGTCGTAGCTTGCAGCCTTAGTCAATCTAGAGCATTCAATGATGACGTAAGCCTAACAACTCATACTCTCAACTGTCCTGAACCAGCAGTTGTGTATTCGTACCAGATCATGATTTTAAAAACAGACATTGTTTTGCCAATTTGCATAACACAGTGTAATGGAAAAACTAGTAACTTATGGGAAACAACCTTCCTTTTTTGGTAAATAACAGCGAGTTGTTTTTACCTTTCGAGAAGAGGGAGGCAGAAAGGACACCAGTTGATAAGGGGCTATTCCGAAGTGCTCTATATAATCAGCTACCATGTTACAGTAGCTAGTGGGGAGCTTGAGTCCCTGTTAAGTAGAGAGGAGGACGCCCTGGACGCGCCGGATGGTAGGGTGTTCGACACCAGTAAGAGTCATAACACCGAAGATAAGTCAGGGCACAAGGCTACTGAGTAGGGGCATTGATAAAACGAGGACCTTTTTCTAAAATCTTTCAATTAGTTCTAAAACTGACATCACATTTATGCACTAGTTTAGTAATTAATATATTTCAATACACAAGATCTTAACGAACCCCGCAATTATTTTCCTCTGCTTACCTGTCCCACTAAGCAATCCTGACGCGTCGGCCCACGAGAAGGGGAGTAGCGACAATATTTATCTAAAAATAATAAACCCATTCTTACTTGAGTGGTATAGTGCAACAATTAGAAAAATTACGGCAAGAATTTGTATTTAGGGCCTACCAAACAAACCATTGATATTAGATTAAAAAGAAATTATTTAGTTTGAATTAGTTCATTTTCTTCTTATTTTTAAATATAACCTATGCCTCTGGTCACATAATAGCTGGTACTAACACATATTTTACCAAGATTCTTTGATTTTTATTGTTTTAATGTTCTTATCACTAACACGCATTTAAATCAAAGGAATTGAACCTTATTCACATTTAAAAGTGTAAATAGTCAATGTATTACAATATTTTATTTAGTTTCGTTTCACGAATGTACTATAAACTAAATTCATGGTTATAACCAATGTATATTTCATTGTTTAATCTTAATCGAATATATTATGTTATTTAATTTCCTCTGTAATCCTACTGTCATTCTTTGTTTACATAAGGCCGTAAAAATACACAGATAAAACTTTGAAATAAATTGAAGCATTCCCTTTACATTTCCCTGGTTTACTTATAGGTACAACCCATGGTTGAATGTGCAAGGTAGTATTTAAAAAGAATTTATTTTTGCATTGAGCAAAAGTAGAAAACTTTTTTTTAATAAATACAATACTCAGTGCACCCGGAAATTTTAAGATAGTTAATATATACATTATTAAAAGCAATCACTAAAACAATATCTCTAAAAAAAACTTCATAATAATCTCAAATAGATTTAAAAATAATCTTGTAAGAATACGCTTGAATAATTGAGAGCACAACTTCCCTTTCCAAATACAATAAAGTAGTGTTATATTTGAATATAATTGGGACAACATGATTTAAAGACTTAAATAAGAAGCAGCCCTGACATTTTCCCTCCCTTATTATTTAGCCAAGACTTTATATTAAAAGTTGAAACATAAGACACGGCAATAAATCCAACTTAGGACGATCGCTCCCAAGGCAGAATACACCGTTTAATACAAATCAACCGTTGTACGCAGAAGTTTTCATGACAACTCAATAATATGCTAAAATATACTCTCATCTGCTCACTTTTTAAATAATATTATGTCAATTTTTATTAGTATTGTATACAGTCTCATTTTCATAGGAATAACCTTATTTGGAGGATATAAAAATACTATATCTACTTTAATGTATTTATACGTCAAGTCATGAGATATTCATCTGTCACTTTTGATAATAAGTATTAGTATCTATGAAATATACTAATTATTGTTGACTACAAAAAGTTTGTATATTCTAAAAGATTCTTCCCACCAAAACCCTACTATAGCTATCATTGCTGTCTACCACGTTAATAATTTGTGTAAGCTCTAAAAAGTTATTTTCATATCGAGCTAACTATAAACAGCAGTTGTTAAACAAAAACAAGCTTTTATTACAATGCTGGACTGATTTATACTCGGGATGTTAAACTATTCTGTATTCTGTTACGAAAAGTTATGACCTAACACTGGCTACGTTTACAAAATCAGCTACCAGGATTTTCAATTGCACCTTCAACAAACAGAACATAATCGACAGAATGAGCGAAACTTTTTTCTATAGAATCAAATATCATCCTCGACTAAAACATTGGCAAAGGCTGATCAACAGTGAGCCCGTTGATTGGCCAATACCAACTTGCCTACCTCCCCTCGTCTGAAAGGGTACTCAGACAGAATGGTCTAAATAAAAATAAGAGGGAGTTCTAGAATCATCATCATCATCGAGTCATCAATATCGTGGTTGGTTTGCTGCAGCTCTCCACTTTTTTTTCTTTGTGTTTTTGTTTACATCTTTGTACCTTTTTTTTTTTGCAACATCGTC
>CABFOW010000361.1:213135-233914 GCA_902141385.1 Timema californicum | reverse complement strand
TTTTTTTTTTGCAACATCGTCAGCTATCTAATTCATTTAGTCCAGTCTTGGTCTCCCTCTCGAATTGCTATTTTTCATATCTCCTTCTATAATTATCTTCGTCAAACTATCATGACTCAATATAATATGTCCTACTCTTATAACTCTTATTGGCTGTATACTTTTCCAATGTTTCTTTTCTTCATTTGATTTTCTAATAACGTCTGTATTTTATCAGTGAAGGCTCGTGTATAGGCACTGCGGAACTGCAGCACCCCCTATTTCCAATTGATATTATTGATAACATTTAATATATTGAGTCCTTTTTTCTTTAATTCTTTTATTTATTTTTGTAGTACAATATATATTCCTTAAGCTTAATGTCATTACTTCAGTAGCCATCCCCCAGTTTATGAAAAAGATATAAACATCTTTGTATAGAACTGTGCGCTTCACAGTGCCAGTGACGTGGTGTTTGACTGTTGTGCACATGCGCACATAAAAGGGGGTGGGGAAGAAGGCGGGACTGCCAGGTAGATAGAGCACTGTTGCTCTCGCAGTGCCGGCTCTGGAATAATGGTGGAAGGGCGTGTGTTTTTTTACTCAGCGTGTGTTGTGCTTAATAACCATGTTCAATATTCTTGAATGTGATAAAGTGTATAAGAGTGTAGAGTTAGATTATTATTCTGCGTCCAGCTATTCTATTTGATTCATTTTTTTTCGGTTCTTTTATTTAACAGAAAGACTAAATGCGCTTGCAGTACTTTCAATGGAGAAAAATTTACTCAATTGTCATCCAGAGATCAAGGAGAAAATTATTGAACTTTTTGCGCAAATTAAAACAAGAATAATGGATTTCATTTTTAGATTAATAGATCAAGCTTGAACTGTAACAATTTAAGTTAAATTAAGTAAAAAAAAAATATATTTTTTATTAAGATTTTATCAAGTTCCTGAATAAATTTTCCTTTATTACATCTTTTTTTTCTTTTACACAATTTTAAAACAAAAGCCAAACATTTTCTGGAGCAGCACCCCCACTAATTTTAGTTACGAGCCGCCACTGTACTTGATACCATCTCCATCCATGACATTTTCAACTTTCTTCTGTAGCACCACGTTTCAAATATTTATAATATTTTCCTTTTTATCTAGCCAATGGTCCATGTTTCACGTCCGTAAAGAGTAACACACTATGCATATGCCTTTAAGAACTTTTTTTATGTATTCTAGAATCAACGTTATGCTTAGTAAATTTAAAAAAATTAAAATATTATACTTAATAATTACTTAATAAAATATTTATTCTTCATAAACAAATTGAAAAATATTCGATTTTCCTTTGCGTCCGATTGAGCGCAAGGTTGTCTAGTTGGGATGTTTTTAAGAGGATGTACCCTAATCAAGTGGTCACATGGTCAAAATATACTGATCTACCTGTGATAAAGTGATATAGGTTCAAATATGGAAGGCTTCATTAAGGGATATATCATATTATCACATTTATTTTACTAAGAAAACACATTTCTTTCTTTTTTTCTTAAATTTACTTTTTTTTGTGGTATTTAACATGTGCTCTCTGAACTGACTGAATATACCAGCACGTGAGAATTTCTATGAGCGAACGCGAAACGCTCTACCAATTTTTTCAGCAAAGATACTTTCACATATCTTCCAACGTTCTTTTACATACCACAATCGATATAGGATCGACGGCATTACTTCCCTTCCGAAGGAAGTTGTGCTACGGATTTTTATCACTCAAGAAAAATCCGTCAACCCCGGCTGGGTTTAAGCCCACGGACATCAGGTCCTGAGGTGAGCACTTTAACCCAAGATCACCGAGGTCAACTCCTATTTTATTTTAATTTATTTGGTGTACGATAAATTATCTGAGGCCGGCCTTTATTAAAGATGATTTAAATGCCAATTATTTCAAACTTAGTACACTAAGCTTGGGGTATTATGAATTGAAAGCACCCTGCAATAGGACTTGAAACGTATTATCCTGAATCATATCAATAACATTTACTAACGGAACAAGAACATTTAAAAAATCTCTTCCGACATAGACCATTAGTTAAAAGAGAAAACACGAGCAGTTCATTAATTACATAAGTGTGAAATTTTTATCATTATAATAAAACATTTTTTTCTTATGTTAGTTACTAAACTATTAACTGATTCTCATACCTGCTTCAGTGACCACATGGTCTAAGGCAGGGATATTCTATATATATATATACATATATATATTAAAAAATTGTTGAGATAACCAAGGAAAGAAAACTAAACTACATGTTTGTACTGAAGCAATATATTATTTATTTATTTTATATATATATATATATATATATATAATCAACCCTGAATAATGAGGGTCAAATATTGGGTTAAGGTGGGTATGTAGGGAAGGTGAGAAAAGGACAGTGTTTCTTACAATTTTTATATCAACATTTTTTTGATAAAAATAAATAATATATTGCTTCAGTACAAACATGTAGTTTAGTTTTCTTTCCTTAGTTATTTCAACAATTTTTTAATATCTGTCAAGGGTGTCTTGGAATTAAATAACAGCTTTTTATCTTTGTTTAAAAAGCTTCTTATCTAATGACAGATATTCAACAACTGTTTATTTCACCAAGGGAAGGAAAATAAATTCTATGTTTTTACTGAAGCAATATAATATTTATTTTTCCCAAACATGTTTTGCTATAAAAAATGAAAAAAACACTAACTTAGCTCATATTCCCTATATCCCCACCTTAAATACTGAGTACTGGTCTAAGACGTTACTCTTTCAATATCTTGGACTGCCGATTACAGGGAGATTAGGGTTCGATTCCAAGTCGGGTATGATTAGGGCGGTTTTCCTCAATTTTTTCTCACTTTCCTTTCAAGCAAATGAGAATACACTTCCTCTAAATTCACCCTTCCTCATCCCCAATTCATTAGTGTAATTAGTACACATGTGTATTACCTGAACAGGTAATAAGACGTGGTGCTAGAAAAAAACTTTTACTCATGTTTTAAAATTCACCATTTTGGTTTATAAAGCCTTAGCCTATGTTTTATAGTGTAAATGTTTTACAAGAGATTTGTAAAATAAAGATAAAACTTTTGTGGTTGATGCTAAATAGCTAATGATTCAAATAAAATATATATTTAAAAAGGTCGAAATTGAATTTTATAACGAATTAGTTTGATTAGTAAATATATATATATATATATATGTATAATGATAAGTTGTTTTGTGAAAGTGTGTATTCGTGCATATTTCATAATACATGCTTGAGGATATTAGTAAACTTTTTGCCTTTAATTTGAAAGATGATAAATACTCTATAAGATTGTATCTACAAGTATTTAAAATAATTGCTAATTAAATGGATGTTTATAGGTATATACTATGTTGATGGGATCACAAAATATATATTCTTCTTGCAATGCAAATTAATAACGATATTTGGCCCTTGGGTTGAAAAACTTTAGACCATTCTACCACTGAATCGGGTATATTGTGTGTTAATTACATACCATCTTCTATGAATAGGCAACCGGTCATAACATAGCTGTAAGATCCAGTAAATTCCTAGAATTTTGACCTAAAATAAGGTACTATATTTTATGATAAATTCTTTAATCTATTCTTACTGTGATAAATCAAAATCTGTTCAAAGTCCATTTCACTAACGCTACCACATTAATAACCAAATACTAACTGTACATTTTTTTTTGACTAAATTATTTTTAGTTTATTTGTAGAACTTGTGTCAGCCAACAGCGATACATCGGGCTGGAATGTGGGATTATCTGCATGAGCATAATAAGTTAACTTGTAAAACGTACAATGCAGTAACACAATTTGTACTAAAGCTACAATAAATCTACTATCATCATCACCCACCCCAAACCCTAATCCTCTTCGTATGAAGTACGTTTTGTATTTAGTTTTAATTTGAATACACGTTACTGTATAATTGGGTTTTTTTTTCTTATCAGTGCATTTGGTCCATCCTATAATTCAATTAGAATGCTCTGCACAATACATTTAACATTAGTATAATTTAACTATCGGCGATAAAATAAAATAAGGGGTAGATCTCTTGAACACCATTCAACTATTGTGAAATATTTGCCCTGTATGGTATTATTTATGACCCTACTGTATAAGGATGATGTAACTAAACTATTTAATAGGAGTGTGAGAAGTTAACTTTTTCAATTCTAGGCTAGCGAGAATCAAATAATATGATGTAATATTCTCGAAGCAAAATCGTAGCTAGAACATATTTATTTTAGTGTTTTTATGTTGGAAAAAATATTATAGTGTTGTTATTTATAATAATGTATGCATTAAAATTACTTGTAAAATGTTTTATTGCAAAAGTGTTTGTAAGCTTTCGTTTTGATTTGATAAATTTACCAACTATTCCAATATGCAATTCAATTACTTCAGATTTGTTTCTATATGAATAATTATTTGTAAGTTCAAAGACAGCTCAAATGGCAGTATTTGAACATAAATTAAGTATTTTATCTGTAAATATTTTTATTGGTGAAGCGTCGATGCTGGAATTTTTGTTCGAAGTGAAGTCAAAGTTTCTAAGCGCCCCACATCCCTACCAATTAAATTGATTTATAAAAATGAGACTCGCCTCGGTGTCGTAGTTGGCTAACGCGCTTGTCGTGTTGAGCACGACTGCTGAGGACGGGGAGATCGAGGTTCGAATCTCGGTCGGGTGAACTGGGGGTGGTTTTTTCCCCAAATGGTTTTCCACTCTCCCTCCATGCAAATTCGGGTTCACTTCCTCTAATTCAACCTTCCCAATTCCTAATCTAGTAGCGTGATTAGTACTTAAAGCGTATAACCCGAACGGGTAGTAAGACGCAGTGCTAAATAACAAAAATATAAAAATGGATATTTGTGCCAACTTTTATGGGATGCAATTTTTTTATTTTGACCCTCGCGAGGGTCGAATGGTCAAACGCGTCACTCTCGCACTATAGACCGTATTGTTAATGACGGTTATATCGAGGATATAGTTCCGGTCCGGTGTAATGAGGGTAGTTTTTCATAAATGCTTTCTCACCTTTATCAACACAAAGGCAGGCAAACTTTAACTAAATTCTACCTTCTTCATTCACAACCCATTAGTTCATATATGTGGAAAGCCCTAACGGGTAGTAAGACGTGGCGCACACATTAAAAAAATATTCGAAATAGAATAAAAGTGACAAAAAATTATTATCTTAAGGCAAGAGTCGGTGTTTATGCAGTTTATATATCAAAATATTTTTTTTGTAAAAATAAATCAAATATTGATCCTGTAGAAACCAGGATAATAGCTGCATTAGATTACAAACTTTTTGAATGAAGATAAAATATTGTCATTAAATTCCAGAACGCCCTTGACAAGATATTCAAGAACTGTTGATACCACCGTGTGGGAAAAAATTTAAATACTTTTACTGGGTAATATGGTAATCTGGCGGTCCAAGGGTAAGGTGTCAGACTTCTGTGTTGGGGGTCCGGGGTTCAATCCTCGGTCCCGGCACAGATTTATCTGATCGCCAAACCCTTCCTTCACCTCTGACAAGACGTGTATTAATCACAACTTGTGAACTTGTGCCACCGTGGCTCGGATCCCACGCTAAACTGTAGGTCCTCCATTTCATCTCACAATCACCCTACCATTACACATTAGCGTAAGTGCGTATGGACCGAACGGGTAGTAATACGCGGTGGTAATAATAATAATAATAATACTGGATAATTATTGTATTTCTTTTGGCCCAAATAATTATTTTATATATAAAAGCTGCAAAAACACCTTTTCTCGAGTTCCTAGAACTCCCACCTTGAGCATCTAACATAACGAGGTTTATAAATTGAACTTAAATCCTTTTCCCACTGTGATCTTCAATGAAACATCCACAGATGTACGTTGTTTATAATTGTATGGTTACTAGAGAGTAGGTCGTCTTTCTTCACTGCCATATCCGCTGTTAGTTTTACGACAACGCCATCATTCTCAAAACTTCAACTTGGCGGAAGAGAAATAATGGCTGTGTACCACTAAATGGCAGCATTCTAGTCCTCAAAGTCAGAATAGCGGGGTGGGGAGGGGAATTCCAGCCCCGTGAATACATTTTTTACATTCATTCAGAACTACAGTAAAAGTGCAGGTGAAGATGGCATTGAATAAGAATAGGTTAAGATCCTCTTAAATCCTCAACTAAAATATATTTCAACCAATTAGAGATACTTTGTATGTTATAATATATGTTAGAACTATTATTTTGATAATCAAGTATTTTTACCTTCTACTACCTTCCCCTTCTTCTGTTTTATTTATAATTATTACGACATAATTAGAGCACGCAAAAGCATATAATTTAATAATATGAATTATCTGTGACTTTTAGAGGGGGTTTGAGCCCCTCTTCGTTTGTTATATATCAATTATTTATTACACTTAAATATACCCATGTTTCTCTTTATATTTTAAAAACTACAAGCTATGGGTAGAACACCCATCTTTTAGGAAAACTTGTAATATAGGCTTACCTTTGTAGCCACATTAACCTCTATCCTTCTTGTGGACATCTTCTAAGTCAACAACCCGGAGGTTGGCTGGTTAGTGCTACCCGCATTATCTGGTAGAAATTCCATGAACTAGAGGATTTAAGGAAGTGTGGTAGTTTACCGTTGACTTAACACACAGAATTTCTATGAGCGCGCGCCATAAACAAAAACCATCCATAGTACACCCGACCGAGATTCGAACCTCGATCTCCCCGTCATCAGCATGCCAGTCTAACATGAAAGTGACGCCTTAGGCCAGGGTGGTCCAACGTTTTTCATCCCAAGGGTAAAATCTGGCCATCAGTTTGAACCGCGGACTAAAGATATAATTTATTATGTTATCCCATCCACTTAATGTAAGCCCACCAAAAAAACACACTCAACAAACAAATTGTTACTTTGTATTTTTTGTTGGAAGATTCATTTACAACCTAAAAAGTGTATTAATCTCCCACAAATGTATTATTAAACACACAAACACATATACACATTCACTAAAAAGAATTATCATTATAAATATACTATATACGTATTTGTATCGATTTTTAACGATCAAATAAATGTATAATAAAACGCATTAATAACCTTTTTAAATAAATAATTTTACAGAAAGTGTACAAGTGATTGACCCGCCTCGGTGGCGTAGTTGGCTAACGCGCTAGTCGTGTTGAGCTCGACCGCTGAGGACGGGGAGATCGAGGTTCGAATCTCGGTCGGGCGGACTGAGGGTGGTTTTCCCTAAATGGTTTTCCATTCTCCCTCCACGCAAATGCGGGTTCACTTCCTCTTATTCAACCTTCCCAATTCCTAATCCACTAGCGTAATTAGTACTTAAAAAGCATATAACCCGAACGGATAGTAAGACCCTGTGCTAAATATTATTATTATTATTATTATTATTACAAGTGATTGGAGAATAATGGAATAAATTAAAGGAGGAGAAGAGTGGTGGACGTATAGAAAAAGATATAGTCATTTTATTAATCTGGCCAGGCTACAGTCTAGAAACAGTTGATGATGATGATGATGATGATTATGACTTGAGCGCCATCTACGATTTCCGTGATCCATCTGTTCTTGTTGGCGCGGAAGGATACTTTGGTGGGTTGTGAAGCCACGTCACGCCTTTCACTCTCCCACCCATCGTTCCACAAAATAGGTTTTAGATTTGCACTCGACAGGGCCAAGGGCCTTAAGTAAATTTAATAAACACTTATGTGAAAATAACAGGCAATTGAGATTACACGTAACGAATCTATCTTTGAATCGCCGGGTTGGGAATCCGTTTTATTTAGTGTCGCGATAAAAAAAATAGTTTGGGAAATATTACGCCTAATAAGTGTCAATTTGGAATAATGAAGGTTTCGGTTTCAATTGATTAACTATATTATGGCGCTAATTATCGTTTGTGAAGCCGAATGGGCGGGATCCTCGATTATTTATTATCTACAGTTCCTAGGAACTCGGTGGTTGTGTTCATGTATTTTTTTTTCTAAAAAACGGGCGCGTCAACGTTAATTAATCAACAATGGCGATATTTCCTCGTTAATTTGTCAAAACAAACTAGTAGGGTTCATCGACACTCACTCTGTATATATTATGTGTAACGTGAGAATTCTGATATGACATGGACGGCAATATTAATTACTAACCGAACATGAACGATAGCACAAACACCCGCGCTTTCCCTCGAAATTAAAAATATATATATAGTAATTAAACTTTCACATAGAGTTAAAAAATAAAGTAATTTATTAATTATATTGATTTCAAAGGACCCTATTCTGTAGACGCTTGGTCTAAAGCATGGTTTCTCCCACGGCTGAATGATTACTTCATTGGTTACGGAAAGGATTTTAAGAGGTACGCAATATACCACTAAGTAAAAAGAGAAAAAAATCGATTTTCTCGAAATTCTCTATAACGATTTTGATTAAATTTTATAATAAACAAGATGACAACTCTCATTTTCTCGTGAAAATTACTTTGAGGGTACTTTTACATTGGGGTGATTTACTAATTTTAATCATTTCTCCGCCACTATTTGAGATACAAACCCACTTATACCATTGTAAAGTTGTAGTGGCCTACAAATTTGCAGGTCTCTGAAAATAAATTTATTCTTATGCTGCCTATTGGACAAAGAATTTCTCTTTTCTAAATTTTTCTGTAACAATGTTCCTAGTTCATAATGCCATAGAGTAAGTAGCAATTTATATTATTTCATATGTGATCTTTGGTGTAATGTTTTTACAACAATGTAAAGATCTTTTGTTTTGTTTCACAAATCTTACAAGTTTTTATTAAATTGCTATTTTAAGATAAAGGCGGGTGAAAATCTGTGCGTTGCACCATACAATTTATTTCTCTATAATGTATATTTATTGCAAACATTTTCTGAAAATCACTAATGGCAACATATTCGGATTATTTATTTAGTCGCCGCGTCTTGTTCAGGCTATACGCATGAGGTAGATATGAGGAAGGAAGCATTTTAGAGGTAATCTACCTACGTTTTCTTGGAAGTAAAGTGGGAAACAATTTAGAAAAAAACAACCTCAGTGTACCCGGTCGGGATTTGAACCTTGAACTCCACGTCGTCAGCAGGCCAATCTAACATGATACTGACCCCTATTAGACCATATGGTCACTGAAGTGGGCTGCTATTATTATTATTATTATTATTATTATTATTATTATAAGGTGTTCTGATTTCGACATGTCCATTCCTCTTGTCGGGGAACTTATACTGCTCATGCACTCTGTCCTCTGCCTCCTCCTTCAGGCCTCAGAATTTTTTTCGGTCCTTCAAGTCATCAAAAATAATTATGTTATTAATAATACTTTATTATAAATATAATGTACTATCAAATGATTCTAATAATAATAATAATACTATCGACAAATGTTTTAAATAAAGAACCTCCTTTTATTTGTCACATAACTACACTCTCATCATAATTAGACTCTAGTTTTACTACTTTATAAGAACGTTCTAACCTCAATTAGAACACAGCTGTCCAAGATTACCGGCTTACATACCGTGGCTCAGACATGATAAATGGCCAAAGTTTCTTCATAGATAGAACTGAATACTCTTTGATTGTGTAAATAGTATTATCTCCCGTGACTAACTAGGTAATAACAAAGATATATTTCCATTAAACTCAAGACCTTTTATGTTATGTTGGTAGTGATTTCTCTCGAGCACGAAATATTGCTTGTTGTCAAAATTGAATCTTAAACATATTTTCGAAAGAGAGTATTTTTAGCGTTATTTACTATGATATTAATAGGATTGATGTGTGTTTGCAGGGTGGGGGTTTCCTTTATAATTTTTGATTTAGTTTGTGGATTTGTTTGGTTTTTTTTAACTTTTTTCTGTGCCCTATCTATACGCTAAGGTGGTCCAAACTGTAGAAACATATTTTATTCCCTTTTTTTTTTACCAAAAATGTGTCACAAAACTCTTATAACTGACATAGTATGCAAAAAACTGTCTAGAAAAAATATTTCTTTTTCTCTTGTGTTTCGCAGCCTATTAATCATCTGGGATCTGAATATTTAAAATAATGGGTTAAGGATGAGGAAGATATAATTTAGACGAAGTTATCCCGTGAAAGGAAAAACGTAGTATATATATATATATATATATAAAGGAGGAAATAAACACCAGTAAATCTATCAAGGATTTGAATCCCGATAGTCCCATAGCCGGAAAACTAGAGTAAAAAATACTGACATCTTTGTCTACATGCTTATTAGTGAGGGTGGGAAAATAAATAAAAGCTCAATAAGTCAGTAATATAATATACATTAAAATAATGTCCGCGTTTGGCCAAGGATTTTTTTTAAACATCTAGTATTTATTTAAACGTATTTAGACCAAAATGGTCCATAAATAGTACAAGAAATGCCTAAACTCCAAGCCAATCATTATTAATTTATTTAATTTTAAGACTTATTTAATATATAGTGATATTAATATATACCACTTTACGGGATAACTTCATCTAAATTATATCTTCCTCATTCTTAACCCATTATTTTAAATATTCAGATATCCCAGATGATTCAGATGATTAATAGAATGCGAAACACAAGAGAAAAAAAATTCTAGGCAGTTTTTTGCATACTATGCCAGTTATAAGAGTTTTGTGACACTTTTTTTTTTATCAAAAAGAGAATAAAATATGTTTTTAAAGTTTGGACCACCTTAGCGTATAGATAGTGCACCGAAAAAAGTTTAAAAAATCCACAAACTAAATCAAAAATTATAACGGAAACCCCCCCCAACCCCCACTCCCAAACACACATCCATCCCATTAATATCCTATTAAATAACGCTAAAAATAATCTCTTTCAAAAATATGTTTAAGATTCAATTTTGACAATCAATATTTCGTGCTCGAGTTAAATCACTACCAACATAATATATTTAATATATTTCAGCCGGTAGCATGTATATCTACTAAGCTAAAGGTCCCGAGCTCGATGCCCGGCATAAACGAATCATATATATATATATATATATATATATACATATATATATATATATCATTGGTTAAATGTGGGTTTACCCTTTCCCACTGATGAATTATCGGCTTGGTACTGGATGTTGTTTCTCTGTCCTAGTCTTAAGTTAGATTATAAGGCATTTGAAACTACGACAGGCCTATCCAGCTGGTAGTGGAAAACATATTGTTTGAATAAAAAAACTTACCTAGACTATAGGCTGTAAACAATAATGGATGTAAAAAATTGTCAAAATTGTGTAAATATATTTATTACAAACATATAAATTTTACAATTTTGTATTGTGGCTTTCTCGTAAAGTGTGTTTATTTAGGTATTATCTAAACATCAATTTATATATATATATATATATATCCATCCAGGCTATTCTATTTAATCACACTAATTGGGAAAAGAATGAGTAAGGTAGAATATATGAGAATTTTATCTGAACTAACGTTAAGGGAGCGGGAGGAACGTTTTGGGGGGAAAAAATTCACATGTCTTTACACCCGGGTGAGATTCGAACCCCAACCTCACAGTCACAATCATAAAATCTAACGAGGTTGATATTTTAGCCCACACATCTACCAAGAATGATTTAAATATTGTATATAGTAATTTAAAATATGTTTGTAAAGTTGTGCTAAATCACGCCAAACATGTTAGTAATATTCATCAGTCAATATCTAACCTATTAGCTAACACTATCCCCCCATTAATTATTATTTTTTACTTATGGCTGTGAACTTTCTAAACCGACTGATAATATCGATACACGGCTGATTAATTAACTTATATCTAGAACAGACAATACACCCAGCCTTCACACACACACACACACACACACACACCCAATCACCCCCACCCAGCTGTTAATTCATCAATGTGAGAGGGTAAATCCCCATTTGAGCTGGTTGGAGGGGGGGGGGGAATGACGTGATAGCCTTCATAGATTTAGATGAGATATATTCATTATTTAAACATCTATGATATCATGAAATCTAGCTATAAAAACTAAATAAGTCATTCATCAATATTAGTTATCCTCAAGGTCTTGAGTGAATGTAAAATAAAAATTGTAGTTGGAAAGGTAAGCTACCATAAATCACTGCTAACACATTTTTTTCATAAAATGAAGGTAGTCATATTTTTGCTCTCGGCCTCTAATTTCACACAATAAAAAACTTGTTCGGCCGTGGTGCGTGTCGGACACGTGACCCATAGCTCAGTATGTATAAATATTAGCGTCAGATTTTCTACTTATGTATTACCGACAAATAAATAATTCTACAAGATTTTAAAATTTAATACTTGCTATACTTAATTTTTATTTCAGAAATTTAACATTTTAAAAATTATAGCTATACTTAAATTATTTCGAATCAATATGATATTAACGATAGTAGTACTATCTAATAAAGTTTCAAAGTTTCATCAACGAGTATACGTGATGTCACATACACTACTGTTTTTTTTTATGTTTGTTCTAACAAAGACTCGAAGCGTCCCACCCTCTGTACCTCCACCCAATTCCCTCCTCCCCTCTGCCCGATATGATTATATTATTAAGTCGAAGCACGAAATAAAAGGAAAGACGATACCCCACATTGTAATAAATTTGTTTTTTCAATAATATAGAATTTACAATAGAGTATTACTTTACTGTATTATATTTGTCCTTTTTTCATTTATTTGAGATATTTAACGTGCACTTTCTGTACCGATTGATTATATCAGAATACGACTTATAAACTAAAAATCTATAACCGACACAACATCCGTCCCCTTGCCGTTAATTCATTACGGAGGGAGGGGAAACCCTAATATTAACCTTGATAAATGTTTTGGCTTTGCCAGGAATCGAACCTTAGCTCGATAGACATAAAGACACGCTATTGACTGAGCTAAGATATTGGACTGTAGTAATATAAATTATTGTGTTTTTGAAATCGTTCTTTTAACTTTCAAACTGCAATTATTTAAACTTACTTACCCTATATTATCTTAACATAGCTTTAACTGATTTAAAAAAAACTTTTCTGTATTTTATTTGTAAAAGTTTTTGTAAAATGACACCTGGTCATAAGAATCAAATCCCGGTCCGTATTTCCGAGTTAAGGTGTTATTTTTCGAAAATGTACAAACATGATACTTGATGCGGTTATCTACATAAGCTAAAGATCATTCCGATCTTCCAAGCTTCGCTATTAAAGTATAAATAATTATATAAGCTTGTGCTTTCTTCATAGTCTATATTTATTTAGGTCCTAATAATTTCCATGGTATAGTGATCAATGTACCTGGCTGCGAGCCTAGGTCTTCTGAATTTGAATCCCGGCTTGTATCATGAGTAATTTTCACGAAAGGGGAGTTATCTCAACGGTCATAGGGTTTTGGTCAATTAAGCTTAAGTTAGGTTTAAGAGTTTCCACTGGTTCGACCCCCTCATACTCACTATCACCATCACCCCCTCATCTCATCGGGAGATGGAAAGAACCTCCACGGAAAGGATATACGATTAGTACGTTCGGGCGTCCCCTTGTCAACGGTACATTAGTACAGTACTGACTAATCGTCCCACTAATGGTTTATAAAAGATTTAGTCCAGACATTCATATAAATATATTTATATATTTGGGCCCCAACCTAACACGTTCAAGTAAATGTATTTTATTTTGCCAATAAATAATTAATATACTATAATTCTTGAGCTATATTGATACTCAAACAATACCAATAAATAAGAAAAATAGGCATATTTTACAACCTCTAAACTACTTGTTTATTATAGAGGCAATTTCGGTAATCTTGGGTCAAAGGGCTCACCTCAGAACCCGCTGTTCGTGGGTTCAAACCCAGCCAGGGTCAACGGATTTTTCTTGAGTGATAAAAATCTGTAGCACAACTTTCTTCTGGGGTCAAATAAAACCTTCTGTACCATATTGATTGTGATATGTAAAAGAAACGATAGAAGGTATGTGAAAATACCTTTCCCAGCAAAATTGTTAGATCCTTTCGTTCTCACTCATAGAAATTGTCATGTGCTGTTACACAATAATCAGTAGGTTCAAAAATTGCACGTTAAATACCCCAAATAAACAAATAAAAAGGTCTATTGTAGACCTTTTTAAAACACAAAATAACTAAATTCGTATTTAAAAGACACGGATTAAAAATACCTAAACTAGTTTTCAATTTATTTTTTAATTCAACTATAAGCTTCCAATTCCCTGTGATCCATATCGACATAAACTAATCTATTTTACGTTTATATAAACACAAGAGCCAATGGCCACGGGATCTAATGTCAAGCTCAACTAGTCTGGCTTGCCTATGGTGGGAAGGTCCTGGTTTGAATCTCGTATATGTGTATTAATGAGGGTATCCCCTGGATGGCTTACCCCTCTCACTCCATGCAAATGCGAGTATATATCCTATAAAGTATACCTTATTCGTCCCTATTTAATTTGTTTAATTAAATGCGAACATCTCGGGGGGGGGAGGGGGTTAGTAATACGTGGAGTAAAATTAAGGTTTTAATAACGTTGGAGAAATACTAGTTTTATAGGCTGGACTTTATATTTTGAAATAAAATCTTATAGGGCTGGTATATTAACTTTTTTTTATCAAATGGTATTGGTAATGTATTAATATCTATTGCCTGAATATTAAATTTTGTAAAATGAAATTATATTTTCTACTTTAATTATATGAAAACTTATTATATATTATTGTTATTACATTAATATCAATAAAAGAGCTCAAATTCCCTTTTATTTTACTTCATCTTGACTTCTTACAGCAATAGCTAAAACCTAGTCTAGTATCTGATTTAGTTAATTCTTCTACATTAGTAACTGCTGGCGCTTGTTTCCTAATTTGATTTAATTCTGCTTCGATTGGAATAAACGTTAGCATTATTTTACTATTAGTTTCAAGAATAACAACATTTACGTCAGGTTTAAGTACTAATTATGAATACGACTTAAAGTTTTATGAAAATTGTATTGGGTGAAGTACACTACTTTCAAAAAACAAAATAATTTAAACAGTAAAATTACCTGGATTAAATAGTCAGTCTATTATATTTGCTAATTACGGTTATATCCGCATCTAAATATCATAATTTTTAAATTGAAAAATGATACCTGAGCATAATTTTTTTAAATTACATCTTACATTTAGCCAAGCTATTATAGTAGTTAATTATGTAACTAACAAATAGTTTGGCTATACTTAATATGTAGCTGATGATTTTTACACGTCCATCACAGACTCTGTCTTAAAATATGAGTGAAGAATTACTCTGGGCACGGGACGATTCCTGGATAGCTCTGTGGTTAGAACATTGATGTACTAAGCCAAAGATCCCGATTTAGATTCCAGAGTTCAGGTGTTAATTTTTCAATTTAAATAATAAGTAAAATTACTATTTCTAAACTCTGTCCTTGAGTGATTTCCAAAGTTTTAGTCACCAAGGAAGCTGGTCTTCAAAATGTTTTCTCTTAACACCTACTATTTATCTAAATTAGAAACTAATTTTTATCATAGTCTACATCTTTATAATGAATACATTTATCTATTAACTTACTTAAATTTGGAAAATTATTTATGCAATTGCAGAAATATTTAGCGTCTAATTTTTGTGGGAAGAGTATTATATAAACCAAAAATATATACGTGGTGACATGGTGTTATAATTTAATTTAAAATAACATTGTAGGCCTACTTTATTATGTGTTATTTTATAGTTACAGCTGCCTGTCACATAACTTGACGAGTGAATACGTAAAAGTAGATATAGTAGCTTTACAAGCTATCTAGGTTCATTCCTATGAAAGTTAGAAGATATTTATGATTTGATATTTTGTTATGAAAAATTTAATTTCAATGATTGATTATGTGTTTTTATTAGAGACGGTGACGCTGTAATTCTCGATTCGTCGAATCCTATATTATTCGGAAGATTCGAAATTCGAAAAATCTCAATTGCGATAATGAAGACCATGATTTGATATAAAAGTAAAAGGAATTGTATAGACATATGTGTTTGGGTGAGTAACAAATTGACAAAAAAAAGGGGGGGGGGCAAAATTGTTTTAATATACTCGTAATATTAATTCACTATAAAATGTTATTCTTAGTTGTTTATCGTTAATTTGAGAGTGTAATCAAACTACTTTATTTTAATTTAATTTGAAATACTTGGAATAAAGATTTTAAAGATAATTTATAATACGTATTTGAGATTTTTAAGAACTATTAGATCTAACACATCTCCAGTTTTTACTATATTTATTTTTGTTTGATATACCCAGAGAATTAAAGCTCATACTTAATTTAAAGTGTTCCATAACTTCCCTTTAAGCTTAAGCGAATCTTCTTCGGTAATCACATGGTATAAGGGGTCACAATCGCAATTGACTAGATTACCTTGGTTATACAGGGGGTTAGAATCCCTCACAGGCATAATAATGGTGTGTGTGTGTGTGCGTGTGCGTGTGCGTGTGTGTGTGTGTGTGTGTGTGTGTCCCTAAAATGGTTAGTCTTACTTTCCCTACACGTAAATTCAGATACACGTCATACAAATTATTCCTTCCACATTTCTAGAATATTAGTGTAAATATTCGGAAAGCCCGAACGATGAGTATGATGCGGTGTAATAAAAATAAAAGATATGATTCAATAATTTTATCATATATCAACTTACACAGATAAATAAATGGAGCAACGTAACAATTATATTGTTGGATTTAAATATTTACATTTAAAAATAATGAAGGATAATTATTTTTAAAATTTGTAAATATCGATATCAGTGAAATTTCTTAAATATATATTTAAACAAATCCTTTAAAATTCCTTAGCCATTAATTGCAATGACTGTTTTGTTTTTATTAATTTCACTCTTTACTACAGTACGTATTTACTCCATATACACATATTAAATAATTAATTTATTCAATATGTCTTAAAATCAATTTTTAATATAAAAACTGTCAAAATCAGACCGTTACTTTTAATCTCTCATTAAAACGTTTGGCGGTGTCGTTGTTTTGGTCGGAGTTCATGTGACCAACTTGTTGGTACCGCGATCTGGGGGGATAGGTGGGGGGAGAGGCGGCGAAGTGCGGACTCAAAGTAACGCAGTGGGTTGTATTGATCTAGGCAACCCGCCCAACACAAATTCGCCCTGTTCAAGTAAAGTATACGAGGACGCGGCGGGCCAACTCTGCGTTCACCAAAGCAAGCACCCTCTGCTCATGTACGTTCGGAGAGGGGTTGACAGTGACTGTTTGCGGTGGATGTAACATGTTCAAAGAGACTACTATCCTTACTTTCGACCTGATTAAATAATTTGAAATGAAATATTCAGTCCATCTCTCTTCGTGCGTAAATACTATTGTTTGTAGTACTATCAGCTGATATTATGCGACCTAAGACGCACTAACATTTTACGTAATTTTTAATAATACTCTAAATGTGTGTGAATGTGTGTGTGTTTGATTCACTTCCCTCTTTGTATGTTTTAATTATTATTATTATTATTATTATTTTCCAGGCCTCCACCGTGGTTCGGATTCCACGTTAAACTGTAGGTCCTTCATTTCATCTCACAATGACCCTACCATTACACATTAGCGTAAGTGCGTATAACCCGAACGGGTAGTAAGATGCGGTGCTAATCATTATTATTATTATTATTATTATTATTATTATGAGGAGGCATGATATAAAAGGAAATAGGATACTTCACATTGTTAGACAATGGTTTTTTTTAATAAGATTTCATTTACTAAAGAATATTACTATAAATTATAATGTTTTAGAAATAGTTATTTTTAATGGTTCGACTTTATTCAATACTCATTTAAAGTAATCAGCTAATTATTAACATGTTTTTAACTAATCTGTGTTTACTTAACCGAAAAGTGATCAGGCTACTGTGGCGTAGAGGAGGTTATATAATGATGAGCTACACACCCTGTACTCATCACAAGACATTGTTAGGGTAGTAAAGTCTCTTATATTACGGTGGTAAGAAGACGCAGTGGTAATGAAAGACTCTTAGAACCGTGTTCAGGGTATTGAATGGTGAACCCAATGAGGTGTACAGGATATAAATAGCTCAAGATAGGGATAGGGTGTAATGAGGTGGACAGAATATAATTACATCAAGATAGGGATATAGTATAATTAGAGGGACTGGATAGAACTATCTCAAGATGGGGTGTAATGAGGTGTACAGGATATAACTACATCAAGATAGGGATATGGTATAATTAGAGGGACTGGATAGAACTATCTCAAGATGGGGTGTAATGAGGTGTACAGGATATAAATAGCTCAAGATAGGGATAGGGTGTAATGAGGTGGACAGGATATAACTACATCAAGATAAGGATATGGTATAATTAGAGGGACTGGATAGAACTATCTCAAGATGGGGTGTAATGAGGTGTACAGGATAAAAATAGCTCAAGATAGGGATAGGGTGTAATGAGGTGGATTTGATATAACTAGCTAGACATAGGGATAGGTGAAGTACTTTTGTAAGTGCGGCAAGGAACTTTCAAGTTCCTAATGCCATAAAGTATGTAAGTAACATTTTCAAGCAATTAATGTTATTTTATTCAACTTAAATTATATTCATACGTCAATCCAAACCTTCCCCCGCTCCCCTCATCACCCCACCGTTTCTTACAAAATATCCGGGTTATCAATATATTGAATCCCGTTAATGGGGTAGGGATTAGGAAGATAGTATATACAGGAAAGTGTACCCCACATTTTCGTAGAGTGTGAATGTAAAACCATTCAGTAAAAAAACACCCTCAGCTGGGATCTTAATCAGGAAATCTCAGTCACCACAAGTGATTACATGGGCTGGGGATACCCACCTCGGTGGCGTAGTTGGCAAACGTGCTAATTTCATGTTGAGCTGGACTGCCGAGGACGGGTAGATCGAGATTCGAATCTCGCTCGGGTGAATTGTGTTGGCTTTTAATACATGGTTTTCCATTCTACATCCACGCAAGTGCGGGTTCACTTCCTCTAAATGCAACCTTCCGAGTTCCTAACCCATTAGCGTAATTAGTAATTAAGCGTATAACACGAATGGGTAGTAAGACGTGGTGCTAAGTAAAAAAATGTATGGGCAGGACATTAAGGGCACATGTCTGTATGGTGTGAGTAATTGGCTCTTCAACTATCACGTTAGACACACCGCTATAGATAAAAACAACTAGAAATATTATTGAGAGAAAGAATAAATAAGTCCTAATAGAGCAATATTAAGTAAAACAACATTTATCAATTATATAGTATAGAGCAAAAAAAATATTTATACAGTAGAACCTCGCTAATTTTAACCTCAATAATTAAAAAACTTCCACAACTAAAATGCATAAACCTCCGTTATTTGAAAAATAAACCAAACTTGACTTGAACTTTTTTCTAGGTTCAAGGCGCATTACTTTACCTCTGTAACTCGAATTTATAGAAACACGACCTCAGTAATTTGAAGGTTACCTCTATAGCTCAAAGCTTTTAAACCTCTATATATCTATCACTCGAAGCTAAAACCTGTCACATCTAGCATTTACTTAGTAATCCCGCCTCGAGCTTTTGTTTTTCAGTCAAGTGGATGATTTATTCCCCGTCACTTATATCTTACGAGTTGTGTATGTCGCTATAATTTACATCACGTTTCGTTCATCTTGGTGCGTACATTTATGCGTATTAGTGATACGGTAGTGTACGTTAAAATAAGTTCCAAACGAAAGTTTAAATCGTTAGGCGTTGATGAAAGGCTGAAATAGATCAAAGCAGTCAAGACTGGTTCAGGAAAGAAGAAATATATTGATGGCTGACGAAGTTGTGATTCCCACCAGTACAATCTCAATGGTCTTGATAAATAAATGGTCACATAATGGAGAAGATCTCTGCAAGTATCTTGAATCTTACGAAAAATAGAGCTGCTGAAGAAGTTCCTGACCTCAAAGAGTGCTTATTAAAATTGTTAAACAGTGAAGGAACAGCACTGTTAGCATAGGAAAGCCAATATTAAAAGAAAAAACCTAGACTTTTGCTGAATATTTGGGTTAAGAAAACTTTAGAGCCAGGGCTGACCTGAATCTGTGGACACATTGTCTAAGGCGTCATTCTTGCCACAAACTAGACTGACGATACTAGGGAAATTAGGGTTTGTATCCCGGTTGGGTGTACTGATGTTACACCCTCTCTACGACTCAATACTACCCCAACCATTAAAACGTAATAAAGGGAGAGGATATAAACTAACATACAAAAAAAGGAAATTGTAAAAATATGTAAATTCAACAAAGAGTAGTTTATTCAATTAATGACAATAGCGCAGATGACAATAAATGGTCTCATTATATCATAATGAGTTCTGTTGGAAATCATACTCGAAGTAAACAACTTTACAAAATTCAAGTTGTGCAAGTATTTTAACAAAAAGGAAACATGATATCCATCACAAAAGTGATAGACTAGTCTATATGAGACAATACTACAGGGTATTTATTTATATGCGATACAAAAATTATAAGGGCCTAATGGGCACCTTGATATGGTTCCAAAGGTTTCGTAATGCACAGAAAACGATATCTAATATATAAATAAAATTAAATGTTGACGACTACATTACAGAGTTTACATAAACGTGAG
>CABFOW010000361.1:188945-212253 GCA_902141385.1 Timema californicum | reverse complement strand
CGGAAACATAGTTGTCTTCTAGTCGAAGTAGGTAGTCCTTGGTTCATTTCACGCTAGTACAGTCGGAGTGCCGGGACGCGTTTGTTGATACACCGGCCTTTCCTGCTCCAGTTGCCGGTCTTGGTTTACCGTGAGTCGTCCAGCCTAGCAGCATTCTATAGACAGCAGATTCATGTGGTAAGTGCGTGGGAAGAATATACATTACATTGGTTTGTATTGAGTAGCGAAACATATTGTCCAGCATGGATATATTATGTCTTCTTAGCCTACAAGAACTACAACAGCGAACAATACTATTGTAGGGATCCTAAATTTAATTGAATTTATTGGAGCGGGTAGTATGAATTGAAGCGATACATCCATTAACGTTCGTAGTGGGCGTGGTCCCATTGGAACATTATACATCGTAATGTTACACTGAGTGTAGTTTTCCAAAATGTCTTCCCACTCTCCCTCCTTGAAAATGTGGGTACACTTCCTCTCAATTCAACCTTCCTCATCCTTAACTCATTAACGTAGCTAGTAGTGCATAGACTTGTGCGTATAGCCTGAACATATCGTAAGACTTGATGCTAAAAATAAAAAAAAATTGTGGCAGAGCAAATTTAAAAAATAAAACCATATTGCGTTTCGAAAACTGTGTTTGTGAAAGGGGTCCAGTGTGAATTATGACGTTTGCAGTGAGTGGAAATGGTTTTGGAAGGACTTTTGAATAATCATGAACCCCACAGTTTTATAAATGTGGATTAGATTGAATTTTTCTACAAATGCCCGACAAAACATTTAAGTTTAAAATGGTAAAATGTCACTTAGGCAAGCACAGCAAGTAACGAGTCACACTTTTATTAACAAAAAATATTACAGGGACCAAAAAATTCAATCCTCTATTTATAGGGATTTTTTTAAAGCCGCGGTTTTTTTGTGGGTTGCAATTACTTTCTTCTAAATTACGCTGCCAATAAAAAAATTGCATGAATGAACGCTGAACTATTTGCGGAGTGGATAATCAAAATCAAAATGTAAATTAAAAAATAAAGGCTTAAATTTATGTTGTTCATAAACAATTGCACGGAATTCCACCGCTTCAATCGGGGAAAGTAGAATCTATACCACCATACATTACAATATTCTACCGGCAATGAGAATGGCAGGTAATTCATGGATAAACACAACTAAAATTGCTGTAAATTGTTTTTAAAATGTGGATTTTCCTTGCAAGTTAAAGAATATCTTGAATAAGAACCAGATTATGTTACAAACGACAATATGGAAGCATAATGTGACTAAGCTATGACCCATTATAATGCCAAAAATGTGACCTCTGAAGATTTTGTAGATTTTGACAACGCGGTTGCTGTTACCAGATCATTGACAAATTCGGACAGTGTTGAGTCAGTCATCAGCCAAGATATACACTTCGATGACACGCGTGAAGAGGAGAATGATCTGCATTGGCGTAGAGGGAGAGTGTTGAACAATTTTAGAAAAAAAAAACCTCAACACACCCAAATGGGATTAGAACCTCGATCTCCCCGTCATCGGCAGTCTAGTCTACTGCGAGAGTAGCGCGTTAGACCCCACGGCCACCAAAGCGGATCATAAATATTTGAAATTTAATTAAATGTTGACGTTTTAAACTTTAGCTTTAGATAAAATGTCCAATATATTAGGTACTTAGAATTCTATATATCAAACACACAAGACCTACAGAGTGCAGTTCAAAGAAATTTGTGATTTTACTTTTAAATCGCAAAATATAAGAAAAACGCCGTGAGATAGATCTGTATACTACATGTCATACAGTTATGTTGAGCGTGATTGTATAAGCTCACACATTTATGAACATTTAGCTGCAATATTTCCTTACCACCATAATCAAAAAATATCTTTCTTACTAACCAACATTTCAAAACACAAACCCCGTCGTCTCTATACTTGGCTGTCACTGAGGGGAACGATAGAGAGAGATAGAGTGAGAGAATGCGTGAGGGGGACAAGGGTGTTGCGAGCCAACTAGAAGTCCTTTCCCCACGAAATACCGCCTTCAAACTTGCAGCTAAAATGTTCGGAAAACAAAGCAAGCATCCTGGGAATGTGTGGATGGCTCGCGTGTTTTGGTGAGCCGTGATGACCTTGTGTAGTGCGGGAAACCAACAGTTTGGATAGCGACGGCTCAAATCCCTGCAAGATGTTAAAGGCTTCTCTGTAAATATACCGATTGAGGGAGTCTGTTCTATATTTTTACTAAAATGGTCTAAATAATTAAAAAAAGATAACTTATTTAATTGAAATAGGCCTATAAATAAACGTCTTATGGATTTAATAAACCCACTTCATTGGCCGCATGGTCTGAGGCGTCACTCTCGCAATGGACTTTCTTCCGATGACGAGGAGATCGGGGTTCGACCAAGGTTTGTTTTTCTAAATGGTTTTCAACTGTGTCTCAACACAAATGCCGGTACACTTCTTATAAATTCAACCTTACAAATCCATAACACATATTAATAATTAATACATAGGTGTATAACCTGAACGGGTAGCAAGAAGCGATGAAAAAAATTAAAAAGACTACACTACTTGGTGATTATCATCTTAAACCGTAGTTCCCAAACATTTTAGGTCTAGCGCCCCCTCCTTAGAATTGTGTGTTGGTTACCACTCCCTTCCTACCTACCCACCAACCACCTAAAAAAATATATAAATATGTAATAAGCATACTTAAATTAATGATAATAACCTTAAGTTAATATTACATTGTACATTAATATTTAATAGTTTTAAGGTGACCTAGCAGTCTAGGGGTAAGGTGTTGGACTTTAGTGTTTGGGGTGCGGAGTTCAATCCTCAGTTCGGCACAGATTTATCTGATTGCCAAACCCTTCCTTCACCTCTGACAAGACGTGTATTAATCACAACTTGTGAATGTGTGGAATGTTAGACCTCCACCGTGGTTCGGATCCTACGTTAAACTGTAGGTCCTCCATTTCATCTCACAATCACCCTACCATTACAAATTAGCGTAAGTGGGTATAACCCCTACGGGTAGTAGGACGCGGTACTAATAATAATAATAATAATAATAATAATAATTCCAAACTAGATCAATATTATAAATATGTGTAAGAAAATTTTACACATTTTCTTCAAGACCTTCAAGTGAAAATATTATTACCCAAGGAAAATATAAATAAAAATTAAAACTCATGTCACACAATTTTATTAAAAAAACAAAAGTACAAGAACCAATATAATTTGTATCAGCTGTCAAAAGACCCAAATTAGTCTACACGTCTGATCAATAGCTGATTTGAGCTGTATGAAATTCCACCAAAATAGCGATGTCCGGTTCAATTTTGGTTAAACTTTGTCTCGAGTTACCTCTTACACATATATTCGTATTTTATTTCTAGCTTTCGTCCGTAGTTACTGCACAATTAATCTAAAGCCCTTTTCCACTCAAATACGTTATTGCAGTAGTAGCAATAAAAACCTAAATGGCCCCCTTAAAACCTAAAACGTCCCCTGATGTGGTGTCACCCAGGTTGGGAAACGCTAGATGTCTAAAGAGTTACTTTAACAATATATTTTTCTAGTATCAACTAACTTATAAGTTTTACGAATTTATCTATACTTAATTTTACATTTTAAAACTTAAATCTCGTTATTTGTTATAATCTTCTTCTTTTTTTCATTAAAATGTATTTATTTTGCCTTTTGGAAAATAAAACTCCACCACCCCAACCTCCTCCAATAGACTGGATTGTCAACCACGGAGAGATAGACGTTTGAACACCGGTCGGATATACTGAGGATGTATTTCCTGCGTGGTTTTTCATTCTACCTCCGCGCAAGTGTAAATAAATGCGTATAGTCGTACCAAAATAACCCACTTAAGCGCCATCTTGTTGAAGGTTTAAATAAAGGGTTCCTAAAGTATAGTCGACCATCTGAGACCCTCGATATTATCTTGTACTACCTGCGACCCCTTTTACTTTTTTTTTATACAGGATGAAGCGAAAACACTTAAGCGATCTATGCTGAGGAAAGTTATGGACAATGTGATGAGGTTCGCCTGACGTTTGCTTTTATTTTGTTAGTGAATACTTTCTTTTCAATTAATGTGTTAATTACTAATCGTCTAATTGTTTCAGTCCCATCCTGTATATAATTAATGAGGTTTTTTTAGTTGTAAATTATTGATTTAAAGACGTCAGAGATTTATTTTTTAAATATAAATTAAAATATTAAATAACTTTCGTTTAGTCACATTTACGTAAACTATGGTGTGAATTCATCATATTTCATCAAATACTACTAAGAGAGTGTAGCCTTATGATGTCACTGTGACATCGAAACATGTCAATTGGATCCTCATAAATAGGACCTATTATTATTATCATTATTATTATTATTTAGCACCGCGTCTTACTACCCGTTCGGGTTATACGCTTTACGTACTAATTACGCTAATGGATTAGGAATTGGAAAGGTTGAATTAGGGGACGTGAAACCCTATTTGCGTGGAGGGAGATTGGAAAACCATTTAGGAAAAACCACCCTCAGTTCACCTGACCGAGATTCTAACCTTTATCTCCCCGTCCTCAGCAGTCGAGCTCAACACGACTAGTGCGTTAGCCAACTACGCCACCGAGGCGGGTAACAGGACCTAGAAGTTGATGACAATGCGTTGTTGTTTTTTGTGAAGTCGATTGCAATGGTAACTTGTTTATAAACATATTTTGTGACATTCTGATATTGAAAACATGACTTTTGTTGTGCTTATTTTTCCATATTTGAAGGATTTTACCATTTTTGGCATTTTTGTGACCTTTTATTTACTATTATCGTTCGTTTTCTGTCATTTTTAGAATCATTGCATAGAAATCGTAATAATACACAACGGGTAATTTTTTAATCGTAAAATTTATTACTTCAATATAATTTTATCATTCTTTTCTCGTATAATTATTAGTAAGGCCAGACATGAAACAATGAGAATAGCCTAACGTTTTGTGACAGAACAGTACTACGTACGAAATAAATTAAGAAGGAAAAGTCCATGCCCGCGTAATCACTGGTAAAAGTGACTCTTTAGCTGACATTGAAGAGGACTATACCACCAAGTGACATTCTATACTTCAATTATGCTCCAATAACAACCATAAATTAAAAAATGAAGCTTCTCCAGATCCAAAAACCTCTTAGCCAATAATTCACACCTGAGAATCTGAAGATGACCTTTGTTGTGCATTGTACTGCAGAATGTTGGTAGATCTAAAATGTAATTCTTTCTCTTTATCTCATGCACACGAATGTTTAACATATATTATTTTAATAGGCATAGTGATCAAACCATTTGTTATTAATTCATTTATTTGCGGGATTCCCCAGCTATTACCCTAAACAGACAAGAATAACAATTGTATTTTAAAAGTATAGTTTGATATTTTAAGAACATTCTTGGTATTTTTTGAGGATATAAAACGGAATTTTCAAGTGGATCTTTTTTTTCTAAGGGCATTTTTTTATTTTTGAGTAAATTGATACACTATATTTAAGTGCATTTTTTTTTTAATGGCATCAACTTTCGGGACCTATTCACAAGCAACTCACGGAACAAGGAATTTAAAAACAGATCGGATTTTTAGCGGCGCATCTTTCTACCCATTTGGTTTATAAATCTATGTACTAATTACGCTAATGGGTTAGGGATGATGAAGGCTGATTTGATAGGAAGTGTATCCGCATTAGCGTGGAGATAGAGATTGGAAAACCATTTAGGAAAAACTACCCTCAGTACACCCAACCGGCATCGAACCATACTCTCCCCGTCATTGGCAGTCTAGTCTATTGCGAGACTAGTGCTTTAAACCATGTGGCCATCGAATCGGGTCAGGAAAGATTTAAATGTATTATTTATTCCTTATGTAAATTAACTCTACAATTTAACAAGTCTATTGTAAAAATTTTATTATCATTTTTTAATCGATTCACTGTTTTTTTACTTTTAATTAAAGTTGTAACTTCCTAAAGTTCTGAATTTCTTCAATATTCTAAATTTAAAATATTAAATTTATTCGTTTTTTCAGTCATTGTTTCACAACTAAAACTATTTATTAATATTTAATTGTGGCATTTATATCAATAGTAATTTAACTTTTAAACTAACTCACTATTGTACTCTTTAATACATTATATTTCACATATTCATAGGCCAAGTCGCGGGATCTGCAGCTTTCACTTTTCATATATAATATATTTGTATAAAAATTTTCAATTGACTGGTTTTCTAAAATTTATTGTATATTTCCTTTATTTTAATATATACTTTACACATTTTTGGCCAATTTTAGATGTGCGACTCATTACATATATATATTTAAATCTAATCACTTTTAAATTAATTACAAGGCTTGTGATATTTGCTACGTAATCTTCAGATCTCTAAAGGTCAACACATCATTAACTCCTATGCCAATTAATTTTATTTTGAGTTGTAGCTGTATGAATGAGCCTTTTATAAGGAGATAAAATTATTTTGTTAGGTCACGTCTTTGAATTTAAACTCCTCACATATTGTTTTATAAATAGCAAACCAAACAATAATTATATGCTTATTTGTCTGTGTATGTGTTGCATACTACTCACCAACTGTGTTTAAGTTAATAATTTGTATTTTAACAAAGAAAACACAGTGGGAATCCCTTGTTTAAATAGTTTAACTGGTGGACTAGAGATTATATGGCTGTGTCTTTTTCTGGAACTTTAATCTCACCCCTAATTAAACTAACACTGTTACTAATACCTCTGCGTTTTGCAGATTAAAATTTTGCAAGGCGCCATCTTAAAGTCCACTACAGTCCAATTTCATAGAAAGGACCTTATTTAACAGCTATATGAATTACTAGATCTACTTTCACCTATTCATACGTCAAGTTACGTGAGCTGAAGCTTTCACTTTTCATATATGGTATCGATACATATAAAAGAACACTATTACTAAAGTAAAACGTTATCAATATTGACAGCAAAAATAAATTGTTTGTATTTTTTTCCAAACGGTTCTTCCTACTAAAATTGTACTGTATGTCTCAGTTGTTACTGCCCAGGAAATAACCTATGCANCCAAAAAAAAAAAAAAAACTAACTTTCACATCAGTAAGCTATAGTGGTGATTTAAGTATGAAGTAACTTTCAGAAAATACAAACAATTTTTGTGATAAATATGGATACCATAACAAATTAATTTGTTTTATGAATATTATTTCATAGACATCAACATTTATACATAAAAAGTGGGGATTTCAGAATGCATAAGTTTACGTATATATGTATGCAATTGTTTTAATAGATTTTATAACTGTCAAAAAAGTTACTTCCTGAGTACCTAATCTGTCAGGATAGCTGGCGGCGAAGGATAGAGGCGTCAAAATAAATGTGTGGACTCATAATTTATAGAAAGCTCTAGTTTTTAGGGTATATTAATAGCACTATAAGTTGCTACAAATGTGATGTTAAAAATATGTCACAAAAAAAAATAGAGAGAGACTTTGATGTAGAAGCTCGTGAGAGAACTAACTGGCTTGGAAAGGAATACCTGACTTATGGATCGACTGACACCTCCACAGATTCAAACCCAGTACCTTCAGCACAACATCTGCCACCCATAAAAAATTACCCGATGACCCGAATTTCTAATACGCATGGTATATAAAACGGGAAGAGAGACCCCTTTGAATAGATATTATTTTTTCAGCCCTGATAGTTCTAAAACAGAACCATTTAAATTTCAAATCAGCCCGGTTTCCGAGACAATGAGGACAAGTTGTTTTGAGTTGTCAACGGTCTCGTCCTAATGTTTACTAACTCATCAAAACAATAAAACTAGACCAGTTCTTTCGCTCGATTCTTTCAACACTGTTATGTTATATTCTGACAAGTTGTTTTGAGTTGTCAACGGTTTCGTCCTAATGTTTACTAACTCATCAAAACAATAAAACTAGACCAGTTCTTTCGCTCGATTCTTTTCTTTCAACACTATTATGTTATATTCTGAAAATTGAAAAATGACACCTGGACACGGGAATCGAACTCGGGACATTCGGCTTAGTACGCCACTGCTCTTACCACTGAGATATCCAGGATTCGCCCCGTGCCCCGTTATAAACATGTGATTATATAAGATCACAGCCATCATACAACGCAGCCATTAGCGACTCGGTAGTTGGCATTTTTGCGGCCAATTGAGGATTGCAATCCCGTACAATTATAATATAATAGTCAATTGGCTGCTACATATGCCAACTACCTAGTCGTGGATGGCTGCGTTTTCTGATGGCTGTGATCTTATATAATCACATGTTTATAACGGGGCGAATCCTGGATAGCTCAGTGGTAAGAGCAGTGGCGTACTAAGCCGAAGGTCACGGGTTCGATTCCCGTGTCCAGGTGTCATTTTTCAATTTTCAGAATATGATATCTGAGAGGTAGTATCCTCACTAAAATGCATTAACAATAGCTTCAGCTATTTGTTTCAACACTGTTATGTTAGTTTTAAATCAACATCTCCAATATAGGGCAAAGTGATTACACTTCCTATTTAAACCGTACCGTACAACATTTAACTTTAGTGAATACTTATAAATATCACAATTAGCTTTTAGGGGGATGTATTCCACCCTAATTATGCCCCAAAGCTATGTTGGCTTCATGTTGGTATGGTTAGCTAGATAAAGGAAGAGGGTTAAGCTTCTGTTATGGAAGAGGTTGGGGGGAGGGGGGGATCAAAGGAATGGTTCAATACTTTAAGAAAATGATAATATTGTGGTTGTTAGAGGGAGTTAATCAAATCATAGTAAAACTATGTACGTATTATTTTTCAAACAAATGAACACATCCTCTGAAATCAACAACAAAAATTGTTGATCATTTTATTTCTTGAAATTTATCAAGACAAAAATAAAATGTTAACACTTCTAAAAGATTTTTCCACATCACTAATCAACAGCATTCCTTATATCATTTATCATTGTTGCCGGATTTACTTAACAATCAATATTCGTGTTCTATATCAATAATGAATGGATATTCATTTAATTCTGTCTCTGCATATCAACTACTTTTATTGATGTATTATTTTGTTATCTATTTTTATGAGGAAGAGGGAGAATTTGGGTTCTCAAAAAAACCTTAGTATTTGGCCAAAGGCTAGAGGGGATGATTTTGCAATTACAAATAAATAACCCCCGCATACGTCATCATAAAAGGTAATTATATACCCCTAAGCAACTCATTTTTTAAATATTGTATTCTACCCTTAAGCCTACAATGTTTCAAACAAAACACTATAAAGAAATTAATAACTCAATACCGAACACAAAGCACGGATGGTAAATACTAATAAATAAAAATCGTACAGAAGAAAACAATTTAAAAACCACAAATAAAAAAATGTAATATTTAACTAGAAAACTACAACATAAAAACTATTATAAAATCCTAACAACCAACTTCAAACAAAATTAACAAATTCAAATTATTGATTCTTTGTCTCGGGTATTTACACACCAGGAATATAAAGAGTCAATCTAGTAATATTTTAAAACGTTTGACTATTGCAACAGAATTATAATATTGTAAATTTATAAATATGTTAAATTTATTAAAATATTAAAAATTGTATAAGATAGATGGTTTTGTTATTTTAGGCGTGTTAGTCAATATTTCTAATGATTGCTTTTCCTACTCCATATTTTTGGTTGTTTTTTTGTGGGGAAGAAGGGATTATACTTTCCCTTTTTATTTTTATAAGTATGTATTGGGTACCTCACCTAAAACAACAAAACTAAATATCAAAATTTTATTAAATTTATATATATAAATTTATAAATACTTTTTTATTGTAGAACCTGTAAACATACGAATTACTAATTTTACTCTATGAATAAACTAAGATGAAGCAAAGTTATTAGAGGCATTTTTTTAATAAATTTTCTCCTCATTTTATTTTATTCGTGTGTCTATACATTTTTTTTAAAAAAGTGTTCATATTTATTTGGTGCCAAAATGTGAAATAAATATTATAAAATGTCACTTATTAGTAAATTCGGCTCAAATGTTGAGACTTTAGAGGAGAGAACATGTAAACAGTAATATAGACAGAATAATATTTCAACCCTAGCTTTTTTTTTAATGCTTAAAGAATTTTCCTATACTTTATACTATGAGGAAATAAAAATAATATGTAATTAAAGGTTTTATAAAATAATATGGACCTTAAAATATCATGCAACACAACACTTATTGAATTTGTTAAGGCTTACATCTAAGACGTAATGGAGTGAGCTTTGGACTAGTAATCCTGGTCCAGACCTATCAATACGAGGCCTCACTCCTCTGACGTCACGACATTCTGACGTCACTACAAGTAGGGCACAGAAGAGATTTACTATGTGATTAAGAATGTATTTTTATCCAGTGTGTCGATTTTATTAAAAATACACAGTGATTTCCTACATATTTTAAATTAAGTTTTTTGATTTTTTTTTCAAATGTCGATATGTACAAAAAAATTATATAAATAACATTAATTGTATTGTTTCAAAAGATAAAATACCAAAGTCTACTTTAGATTAATAAAATTGTTTGATATTATAGGATTTTATTTTATTTTAACAAACATTTCCTTGAGATAACCACACACCACATACTATTTTTTTTATTTAATATTATAATTTTTCTGATAAAAGATGTATTTAGGAAAAATATACTCTAACTGAATAGGCTAAGTATAGGATCACGTAGATAACACATATTGGGGACGATAATTTAGAGATATGAACACTTTTGAATAAATGTGAGACAAAAGAAAGAGAAATGTCATGTTTCACACTCTAGCTACTTCTATATTTTTTGCTCCAAACATAAAGCCACTTCTTTATTTTCTTTTTTATTATTATCTACCCCCGCCATCCCCACCCCTCTACAACAGTTACGTGGCTATATAGAATGTCGGGAAGATTCTACGAATGCGGGCCCAGTTTTTTAGGGTGGTTGCATTCTGTAGCAGGCAGACATCGAAATTGTTAAGCGCAGCTTCTTGTAGAATGACAAGGAAATCGAAAAACTTCGTTGGCTGGATCCAAACGGATGTGACCTGAAACCATATTGAGAAATCTGTGAGTTTAGATAGTTCACGCAGTTCTCAAGGATCATAGGGAGGGAAAGGGGGGAGGGGGGGATAAAAGTTCACGCGTTGCTGACAAACTCCTGTGAAGTTGGTTCCTGAATATCAAATATTTGGTCACTTCTTTTATCCATTTCGTGGCAATGTGAAGAGTAGATTTTAAAAACGTCGATATTTTTTTTTTCATAATACTTGGCCTTAAGGGGGTCGGCCCGGTAAGCGATAAATTGCCGCGCAGACGTTCAGCTTTAACGCAATTATTTAACTCTACGATGCGTTATTTCAAAATATGGTTCACGACAAAATAAAGCCCAAAGATTCCAACAGGGTTTCATTTTACTTAACAACCTTATATGTTGAGTTTTATTAATAGAAACAAATTTGTGAAAATGTGACATGATTTCATTTTCAACGACTTTTTAATCATACTTGCGGAGCTATGAGACTAGGCTTGATGGGGGAAAAAAAGGACCCTAGGTTTAGCCTTCCTCTAACAAATACAGTAATTTTTTGATAAACTCACAACAGAAAATTTTAAGATATTTGAGAACCAGCAGTGATCTTTGATCTTTACTTTGAGACAAGAAATTTCGTAGTTTTCTTTCTACTATTTCTTATTGACATGACATAGGATGTGGGTGTGGGGGTAAAGGGAGTTTAAGCTCATACAGAATAGATAAGTAGACCCCTAGTTCCAGAAAAAGATACAGAGCATTATTTTCCAAGCTGTGTTTCCTGACAGCGATTGATACTTTCTTGATAACAGAAGCAGCCGCCTTAAAGTGGAACGCATGTTGATCAATATTAGCCTAAAATTAATTTAAGACTTTTATTCACACAGTAAAAACGTGTGTGCTAAAATAAAATAAAGTGTATTTGGAACTAATAAAATTGTATCTATATAATTCTTTAAAATATGTTCGGATCAAACTGTATTTTTTTTTCCTTCCAATGGTTCATTGACACTTGTTTCAGCACTTAAAGGTGTTAGCCGAAGCATTGATAGGCACTTATCAATATTGGAAAGTTACTTAGAATGTAGCAAATTATAAACAAACTGTTGAAAACAGAATCCACTACTTTAAATAAACTAAGCTTCTATTGTTTTGAAGAATATTTTTTTAAATGTGTGAATAAAGTTTGAATAAACAAGGCACCGTTGATATATTTTTTTTGTATTGACATTATTTTTGCCCAAGGTGTCCAAACGTTCAGTATTTTACTACCCAATTAAAGCTTAGTTCTAAAATAAAACACAAAATATATATTATCACCAACAGTTTGTGCAGTAATTTATTTTATATGACATAAATATGGTAAATAAATTAGCCAACGATAAAATTACCAAGCATAGGCTAGCAAATCTTCTTTAAAAATACAGAAAATATACTAAACAAAGAATTATATAAAAAATTGAACAATCGGTTAAGACAATTTGTACGACACAAGATAGCGACATAAAATTAAATTCTGTTGATTAAAATATTTAAAGTAAAATTCCTGTAGGAAGGAAACTAGAAAGTTACTATAAATATATATTAATTTTATAGCCCCGCGTCTTTCTAACCGTTCGGGTTATAAGCCTATATACTAATTACGCTAATGTATTCGGGACAAGGAAAGTCAAATTTACAGAAAGTCCACCTGCATTAGTGTGGAGGGGGAGAATAAAACCATTTAGGAAAAATCACCCTCCCCTCAGTACACCCAACCGGTATTCGAACCCTGATTTTCCCGTGTCGAATAGTTCTGTGAGATTTTATTGGCACATCTTCTAAAACAGCATAGCATCACTTTTAATTGCAAAAGTTTCCTAAAATATATTTTTAAAGTGATACAGTGTTTGGACAAAAAGGTGAAAAACTTTGTCGTTATATACTTTTTATAAACAATAAGCTAAGTTTCAGAACGAGTTCAAATGTGTAGGAAAAATCTTTTTGTTTGCTTTTCTCTTGTGGAAAATTAAACGTCATAGTTGTCCTTAGCTAGAGAACAAAGATTAAAAAGTATAGATACTCTTCTACTTTTGGCGAACAATGGCTATTGTAGTCTGTTGCTTAAAACAGGATCGATATCATACTTGTAACAAACTCTGGTATTAGTTTCAGACTCTTGGTGAAATTCGTTGAATAATGGAAGACGAGGAGAGAGGAACATTAATCTAAGAGTGTTGAACGAGTATACTTTTAACATCTTGAAACAGTATCTACAAGTATGACGGAAAGAATCTGTTTTAATATTACCTCTCTTAGCGCATAATAAATCTTTATTTTAGTCTCCGAATATTTAACACTGTAAAATTCTTCATGCTACAAATATTCACTCTGAGACATTAATATTTAAGGTTTTAAATAGTCTAAATAATACGTGCATATATACATACATACTTAATCACGCCGCTCCCTTGCGGGGTAGGCAAGAAACTGTGAATAGCTCAAAAAAACAACTCCACACTTAACCAATCCTTACTTTTTTCACACTTCCCTATTTTTGCATACTCCGTTCGCTTCAACAACATCCATACATAGTTTCATACGTGCTATTTTATTCTTAAAACTCTTAGGGCCGGTCTTATGACTCCTGGATAAATATTAATCTGGCCGATAAATATTTTTATCTGGTCGATAAGTTAAAAGTGCGTCTTATGACCACCAGATAGTATTTATCTACCAGATAAAATGTATTTATCCATCACATTTTTATAGGGAGGTTTAAGTACCTGATAGGGTGTGACCTGGCGGTCTAGGGGTAAGGTGTCAGACTTTTGTACTGGCGGCCGGGGTTCAATCCTCGGTCCCGACACAGATTTATCTGATTACCAAACCCCTCCTTCACCTCTGACAAGACATCTTGTGAATGTGGGGAATGCCAGGCCTCCACCGTAGTTCGGATTCCACGTTAAACTGTAGGTCCTTCATTTCATCTCACAATCACCCTACCATTACATATTAGCTTAAGTGCGTATAACCCGAACGGGTAGTAAGACGCGGTGCTAATAATAATAATAATAAATACCTGATAACTTTTATCTGAAAGTTATAATGGTTGTTGCCATAGTAACGCGTTGTTTTTCATGAGGTTTCGCCAGTCAGAATCTTTTTTTTTAGGTTAAAATCTTGGTTCACGTGTTTAGTAGGCACAGGCCCAGGCTCTAACTATGTAAAGTTAGAACATTTAATTCACACTTTTATATAAACTGATGAGATATTTAGAGTTATTGTTATATAAAAACCAATTATTTACATGTGAGCAAAATAAATGAAATTTTGTAAACTTGTACCAAACTACTGCCCACATTTTGGCAGACACCAAAATTAGTAATTTCAAGACAACCTAGCTTCTACGCCCACATGATGCCAACTGAAACTAAAGTTCCTGGGTTTTATTTCTTGCTTGGTTTAAAAATGTAAATTATCATTAGTGAAATTGGGGTTTCCCCGTGATGAATTGGTGGCCTGGGGGCTGGGATTTGTGTCTGTTCAGATTTAAATTAGTTTATATGTCATGTTCTGATGTATTTATCTATCTTAGGCATTTAATGTTCACTTTCTGAATCCTACTGATTATATCAGCACACAAGAACTTCTTGGAGCGAGAGCGAAAGAACTTATCAATTTTGCCAAGAAAAGTATTTTCACTTATCTTCCAGGGTTGTTTTACATGCCACAATCGACAAGAGGCCAACCGATTTACTTTCCCTCCGAAGGAAGTTGTGCTACGGATTTTAACCGCTCAATAAAATGCCGTCAGCCTCGGCTGGGTTTGAACCCTCGAACATCGGATCCTGAGGTGAACACACTACTCCAAGACCCTCAAGGTCAACTGGTCTGAAATAATCAGTTCAGAAAGTGCTCTTCGTTAAATAGCTCATATTTTTTTATTCTGCGTCTGTCATTTTTGATAAATATTATCAATACCTATAAAATAGCATTAATATATAGTAAAATGTTATCAATGTTGAACATAAAAAAAGTTGTATTTGCTAAAAGTTACTTCTTACCTAAATCTTACTGTACCAATGCGCTTTTGTTTTTGTTGATTTCTCGTCCTTTTATACTCGTTTGTTGTTCCCAGTTTATAAATTATTGATTGTAAGGTCTCAAAAGGGGCTGAGCCCGGGGGCTACATCAAATAGACTTATTCTTCTTCTCCACCTCCAGGTATCCTTATATGGTTCATTACGTCTTCATACTTTAAGTATTGACAGGGTTTTTTTTTTCAACGATAGCTCAGGTTTGTTTTAGAGAAAGTTTCGCAAAGTATATAAAAGATAAGTTTCGCTTACAAATCAAACTTGAATGGTATACATACCCAGAGGTGCAAACAAGGGAATGAGGGGTGAGGGTCCCCCCCCCCCTGTCCCAATCCTTAATACAATTTTAATTAATTGAATCTATCTGAAAATTAACAACATAGTTTATGTTCATTTATATCAAATAAATTCTGCTACACATTATAATTATGTTAACTACAGTCCAATGTTCATAGAAAGATTTTTGAAAAACATTATAAGTTGTAGTAAGGAACATTAATTAATCGTAGTTATAATAATAGAATTAAATGTAAAGAATATTACAATGTGAGGTAGAAAATATGTTTTAATTAGCACCGAGTCTGAGATCAATTGAGAATTAAGATAATAATGATGTCTTTAATATCTAAGAAGCTATTAATATTGACATTATTATTCAAATCAATATTTAACAAAATTACTAATCTAATTTTCATAAATTATAGTAATTATTTGATGTAATGAATAGTAAAAATATGGAATAGAAAATATGTTTAAATGGACTGAGTCTAAGATCAATTGAGGAATAAGATATAAATGCAGTCTTTAATAACTAAGAAGCTATTGACATTGATAATGTTACAAAATCACAATATGACAAAATTAATAAAAAATTATGATATTAAAAGTGATGTAAAAGCAATGATTTGAATGTAGAGTAGATAAATAATGTAATAGATATTAATCTTAGATTTCAGATTGGCGTTAGATTACTGTCCTTCACAAATTCTGAAAAGATCTTAACATATTAAAAATGTGAGTCATTTCACATATAATATAAAAGTAAACATGTTAAAATACATGTACCATAAACACATGAGTCAAATAAAGTTAAATACACATTTTTATATAAATGATCAGTTATAAACTTGAGGTAGAACAGTTATCAAATGGGAGAGATTAAATTAAAGTGAGTTGAAAATTTAATTCTATTATTATCTGATGTAATTCCCTTGTTCCTTTATGATGCCGAATGTGAGTCAGTCACAATTCATCTACATGTTTCGACGCGTGACAGCGTCATCTTCAAGACTAAATAAGACAAAATAAGCGTAAGTTGTGGTGCATTTATATCTTCATTTATATCTTAATCCTCAATTGATCTTAGACTCAGTCCATTTAAACATATTTTCTATTCCATATTTTAACTATTCATTACATCAAATGATTATTATAATTTATGACAATTACATTAGTAATTTTGTTAAATATTGATTTGAATAATAATGTAAATATTAATAGCTTCTTAGATATTAAAGACAGCATTCTTATCTTAATTCTCAATTGATCTCAGACTCAGTGCTAATTAAAACATATTTTCTACCTCACATTGTAATATTCTTTACATTGAATTCTATTATTATAACTACGATTCATAGAAAGAGCCTAGAAAATACGTACAAATATATTTCTCTAACACCAAAATTGATTACCTTTTAATATTTTATCGCTATGAAAATATCTATCGAAAGTGACATATGCAGATCACATTATTTGACGTATGTATATGTGAAAGTTGTAAGGTCCTTCCTATAAAAAAATTAGTCTGAATATTTGTCTCTGTTTTAGGGGGTGTAGCCCTCTACATACATCATAGTCTCAAAAAAGATTAGTTATGAAATGATATAGTTTCATACATTTTTAGTAAAGCGTTCATTATATAATTTATATTTCATGAGACATAAACTGCCCCAAGTACAAAAATAAAAATAGATTTATACAAAATGATATATTATGTCACCCTAGATTGTACCATTTCCTTAAGTTGTATTATTTTTGGTACAAGGCGTCAAGCTTATAACATAGGTTCAGTTGGCATTTGGTAGTGGTATCGAGGATTAGAGGTTGAGGTCAAAATACCAGTTAGGTATCTTTAGGTTAGTTTTCCAGATATGATTTATCATATCATTACAAAAGTATCAACAAAGCTATGTGAATCAATTATTATTTTATTGTAAACAGCTACAAAGTACAATTTATATAAAAATATTTTAATATATATATATATATATATATTTTTTTCGCGGGTAAAACAGAATGTTGGATAATTGGAAATCTACTGTACTATAATTTGAGCTAAACCAAAAATTTTTTCAAGAGGATAGCAAACTGTCCCAGTGTAATGGAGGTAACAAACACTGATGTTAACGATAAAATAATATATTTAATGACTCAAAATAATGTGTGTATAGCACGTACAGGCTCTTTAGCAGCCGAAAGTAAACACTTTTCCTCGCCCACTATCACTCAATCTAATTCTTACATCTAAATTCATAATGGTTGAGCGCTCTAAGGTGCAAGACTCATATTGCACTTAAGTGCTATTAGCAAGGAGTTATAGAATTTTCTATCGGCCACCGTGCTCACCCGGAGCCCTTAGATTAACAAAAGTTATGTTTTAACTCAACCGTTTGTCTATCTGGTTTCTGGATGTTTGTTCTGCAATTACTGACAAATTTGAGGACCAATTTTTAACCAAATTTGGCAGTGATATTCTTCTAGCCTAGTCCGCACAACTTACATGTATGGTTTTGTCATAGGGCTGAGTTTGAGCTCCGTTACAGACCCCCTACTTCACATAAAAAATTCTGTAAGCGTCGAGGATCGAAACCGGCACGTCTGGAAAGGTGGGTCGTGACTTTCCCCGGCCACCTCGGAACACCCAGAGAATATAGAAACCATGAGGTGGTGGAGTTTTGGGGGGCAACCTTTTACTAAGCTTAAAGTATATTCTTTATTTTCTATCAACATAATATTTAAACTCTGTGCACTCAGTTAAATCTGAAAGATTGCAATTTTACCTTGTTTTGTTTCAATATAGTATAATACTCAGGGTAAAAAAAATGCTACATGAAAAGCCATGTTTATAAAATAGGCAAAGAAACAACAAAAACATATTAGCTTGTGTGTTGTGTCAATGGCAGGAATTTATGCTGTAAAAAAAAAGTTGTTGGCAAGAGGCCTGAGGCAAACTGCTCCATTGCCCTCCTTTGCCCCCTTTGGGTGGCTCTGCTTATGAATATATGAAACCGGTTAACTTTTTTTTAATGATCTGATATGGTTCTTTTTAATGTGTTCATTCTATAATTTAAATCAAAGGTTCTTAAACCGTGGGTCACGATCCTTCCGAGGGTCGCGAAAAATAATATGTTGGTCCCTGTTAACATCGATGAAATTAGGTTAAATATTTACTATAAAACTATTGGAATTATAATTAACTACAACTATTCGTCTTTCATAATATATTTGTTTAGTTTAATGTAGAAATTTCAATATTTTTTTTTTTTAATAAATGTGTTCAAATATCATTTGATACAAAACTGCTCAAAAACTGACACTAGAGTATAAAAAAATTAACCATTTCTCGATAGATAAAGTAGTCAAGCTTCTATATTTGTAAATTACATATGTAAACCGCATCTAAATATTATATTCTTTAAATTGAAAAGTGACACCTGAACAAGAAAATTGAACCCAGGGCCTTTGGCTTAGTAAGTCAATGCTTTTCACACTGATATATCCAAGGGTCGGCCTGTGCCTGTAATTAAGAGTCTGTGAGAGACATGCATGTTCTGATAGCCTGTGATCTTAATTGATCAATCATATGTAGTTGACAATTTACACAAACCCATCAGACTCTGCTTTAAAATATGAATGAAGGGATGACCCTGGGCATGGGACAACTCCTTGATATCTCATTGATCAGAGCAGTGGCGTACTAGGTCAAAGCTCCCGAGTTCGATTCCCATATCCAGGTGTCATTTTTCAATTTAAAGAATTTTACCATTTTTGCCTGGGGTGGGGTCCGTAATAATGTTATCTTATGAAAATGAGTCACAAATATATATAAAATAAGTTTAATAACTTGTGATTTTAAATAATAAAAATCAATTGGTACTTTGAGATCTTAGTTGTTGTCAAACCATTCAATGTCATCATTTTGCAAGTCCCTTGCCAGTCTCGATACCTAAGTTGCTGGCGGCCGGGGTTCGATCCTCGGTCCCGGCAAAGATTTATCTGATTACCAAACCCTTCCTTCACCTCTGACAAGACATCTTGTGAATGTGGGGAACTCCAGGCCTCCACCGTGGTTCGGATTCCACGTTAAACTGTAGGTCCTCCATTTCATCTCACAATCACCCTACCACTACATATTAGCGTAAGTGCGTACAACCCGAACGGGTAGTAAGACGCGGTGCTAATAATAATAATAATAATAATAATAATAATAATAATAATAATAAGATACCAAAGTTAAGAGACAAGAAACCTGTGTGCCTGCGTGGACCCATTATGGCCCCCATTTTGTTTTTCACAGATAAAATGGTAGCTGATAAAACTGCTATGTCCCAATTTTATAGGCAGAACACCCACCTCAGTGGCGTAATTAGCAAATGCGCTGGTTTCGTGTTGAGCTAGGCTGCCGAGGATGGGGTGATCGAGGTTCGAATTTTGGTCGGGTGAACTGGGGGTGGTTTTTCCTAAATGGTTTTCCACTCTACTGCCACACAAATGTGGGTTCACTTCTTCTAAATTCAACCCTCCCAATTCCTAGCACATTAGCGTAATTGGTACTTAAGCATATAGCCCAAACGGGTAGTAAGACGCGCTGGTGCTATCATTTATTTTATAGGCAAAATCTTATATATTACATTTAGAAAAGTAACTAGATTTATTTTCACATCAAGTCGTTTAACTGTAATTGTCAATTTTGATCAATATTATCTATATCCATAACATTGTACTATTAATACAATAAAATGTTATCAGTTTTGACCACAAAAAAAGTGGATCTTCAAAAGGCTATATCTATGAAAATTGGACTGTAAAAAGTTGTGGCTTTTGTTTGACAGTTCTAGTGAAGTGTGCAGGCATGAGTAAGCCAGTATTTGTCACTAATTTGGCAGAAAATATCACCTCCAAATGTCTCACTTATTTATGACAGATCGGTCAGGTGAACTCGGGGTGATTTTTCCTAAATGGTTTTCCAATCTCCCTCCACGCAAATGTCGGGTTCACTTCCTTTAATTCAACCTTCCCAATTCCCAATCCATTAGAGTAATTAGTACTTAAAAGCGTATAACCCGAACGGTTAGTAAGACATGATGCTAAATATTATTATTATTATTATTTATGAAAAATCCCCAAAAAGTATTTGTTGCAAAATTATTTGAATTTTCAAGTCGAAATATTTCCACAAATACTTGAAGGAGTGATATCTAATAGTGTGTTGAGCCTGCACCAGTTCTTATTTCGAAGATTTATCTGATTACCAAAACCCTTCCTTCACCTCTGACAAGACATCTTGTGAATGTGGGGAGTGCCAGGCCTCCACCGTGGTTCGGATTCCACGTTAAACTGTAGGTCCTTCATTTCATCTCACAATCACCCTACCATTACACATTAGCGTAAGTGCGTATAACCCGAACGGGTAGTAAGACGCGGTGCTAATAATAATAATAATAATAATCTTATTTCGACTCATGAAAGAAAATAATCCCAAATTTTTTTTAGTACCATGTCAATCACAATGAATCTCAAACTATTTTTCTGCTATATTAAACTGTCTGATAAAAAAAATGTATATATGATATGATCTACTAGCTAGTCAAATGGTTTAAGGTGTCATTCTCACAAAAGACTAGACTGCCGATGATGAGAGATCAGGGTTTGAAACCCAGTTAGGGGTACTGAGTGTAGTTTTGCTTAAATGGTTCCATACTATCTCTCCCCATATAAATTTGGATACGCGCCCTCTAAATTAAAACTTCATCATCCTTAACACATAAGAGTAATTAGTACATAATATGAGTACAACCCAAATGGTTAGTCGAGCGCTGCTAAATAAAAACAGATTGGTTCTGATTGATCCATGCTCACCTATGGTGACTTGTTATTTTAAGTGTGGTTACCAGACAAAATTGTCTGAGGTAGGTATCACTTTAGAAAACTTTGTGTAGGGGTTATACAACCATTATACTTGAAAATAATATTTTTTTTAACTATGTAACTTCCCCCTTTCCCTTTTTGATAACCAACCATAAAAAATGTTAAATACCAGAACTGAACGTGAACTAAATTAATCTATGTGGCAGTAATTTAAGAATAAATTGTATCCTGTGGTTCACAATATATTTAAATTGTGTCGAATATATGGAGGTATGTATTAAATAAAGTTATTTTATCATGCTATAATATATCATTACAAAAATATGTAAAATATAATTGATAGAAATGAAGCATAGATAAAAATGCTTCATTATATACAATTCTAACATCTTGTAATAGTTAAATTATGTAGCCTATTACATTTTTAATCAACATAAAACACATTTACAAATAATTTCTAGTGTATTACAATTTTTCATTTGATGTTATAGTTGTCATGTACATCTGTATTCAATGAATTATTATTAGCACCGCGTCTTACTACTCATTCGGGCTGTACTCAAGCTAATGTGTAATGGAAGGGTGATTGTTAGACACGTTTCACGCTCACAAGTTGTGATTAATACACGTCTTGTCAGAGGTGAAGGAAGGGTTTGGTGATCAGATAAATCTGTGCCGGGACCGAGGATCGAACCCCGGACCTCTAACACAGAAGTCCGACACCTTACCCTAGATTGCCAGGTCACCTTATTCAATGAAGAATCTTGATTGTGCTCCAGCTGGGGACTGGATGTTGTTTGTGCCCATCCTAATCTTAAGTTAGATTATAAGGTATATGACACTACTAGCCTAACAAGCCGATAGTGAAAAATATATGGCCTGAATAAAAAAATTGACCCAGATCAAAGGCTGTAAACAGTAATGGATGTAGTCGTTTCAACTGGATAAATATTGTATTTATTTTGATCAAAAAATATTTTTATATAAAAACTGCAAAAACCAATGGCCTCTTCTCACATTCCTTAGCGCCACACTGACCTACATCTTCACAGAGTCGTGTTTTTGAAAAAAATCAACATTTCCTAATAAAATAATGTAATTCGTTTTTCTATCAACAAAATATACTCTAAGACCCAGTACACACAATACAAATTTTGTAAAAGAAATTGTACAATATCATGGCCCCATTGATTGCACACAAGTCTTACACATACTGTTCACACGGCATATATGGTTGCATATGTTATTTTAACTATGGATTATTTGCTTTTTTTATGGTTAAATATTCATCGATTAAATTTCTAAAATAGTCATGTATAATAAATATTGGTCTAATCACCCTTAAAGGCTATGATTATGAATAAAGAAATGTTTTCAAATAGTATTTTTAATAAGTCAAAAACCTACATATTTCTGGTTAAATGTCTCATATTTGTTTTTTATCAAGTTTTTGGTTGTTAAAATATATAGGCCTACATAATTATTCAGTAAAAACTAAGCGTCTATTAGTCTATGTTTACAACTCGAGATGTATAGCAAAAATGGCATCAAGCCCGGTGTTGGTCTCGATTTTGGCACCTCCTACCGAGTGTGGAAACCAAATTCTTATAAGCTTAATAAGAGCTTTCTAAAAAGCTCAGAAAACTTTGGTTGTCTCTTGATAATGTAGGGCGTAAATTTTATGTGCCTTTTAAATCTGTATCTTACTTATATTTTAATGATTTAAAGTAAATACTTTACAGTCATCATACATTGATTAATAAAATTAGGATTTAAATAGTTTTATTAATAATATGTATTTTATTAATATTTTTTAACTGTTATTAATATTTTTTTCACCTTATTTTCATTTATTTATTTTTTTACGAAATGGCAATTCTGACACCCCTTGACCGGTGGTGACCGTTGCAGACCTCACGCCCCCCCCCCCCCCCCCCCCCCCC